>JAVJIF010007346.1:0-120000 GCA_038442645.1 Agave tequilana | reverse complement strand
TCGGTTTTTTCCGTTTTTGGTTTAATCGATCTTGGTTTTCATGAATAGATAGATCAAAATAAGTTTACATGGTTTAATGTATATATGATTTGTTCTATATACATGCATGCTTTAATTTCCTAGACAAACTTAGTTTTGACTTACTTATTCAGTGTTTTATGTTTTGGTATTTTTAACAAACATATTTTGGAATTATTGTCAAAAACATGAATATATATATGTTTCATGTATATAGGATTATATCCATATACATCATGCCTAAATGTTATTTAAATATCATGTTTTTGTATTTGGAAGAGTTTTGGACAAAACGTATTTTCTATTCAAAATCCAAGTTTTAGAAAATACAGTTTTTGGTTTTTGGTAAAAATGATAAGACACAAAAATAGTTCATATTGATTGATATTTGAGCTAAACTTTTTACCACATGTTTATATATCAATGCAAAATGATAAAACTATTTTTGGTGATTTTTAGAAAAGATAAAAGAATTTTTAAACATATTTTTAACCCAGTTTTCTGTTCCAGGCTTCAACCAGTCGACTAGTCTTCTGACCAAGTCGACTTGGCTGAAGTCGGTCGACCGGGTCAGTCGACCGGTGTGCACAGATTTGTGCACATTTGGCAGACATGGGATGGTCGACCGTCCGGGTCGACCGGGTCTGAGAGCAGAGCTCTCTGTTTGTTTGGGTCGACCGGGGCGGTCGACCGGTAGCTGCCAACGGGTAAAATTTGACCGTTGGACGGTCGACCGGCCGGTCGACTGGCAATGCATTTCTGGCTTTTTCTGCTGCCAACGGCTATATTTTTCTGGAGTCTATATATACCCCATTGAAAAGAGTTTTTCTCTAAGATTTTTTGTGCGAATTTTTTCTTACTCTCTGGTGTTTTCACAGCAATCAAAAGAAGTTTTTGAATTCAAATTGAACAATGTTTTTGGTGTTTTTGCTAGGGTTTGGAAGATCAAAGAAAAGGGTTTTTGGAAAAGAGATTTGATTCATCTTTTATATCTTGGTTTCAGTTTTTCCCAAGGATTTTCTTTGTGATTTTAATTTTCATTCCATTAGTTTTCTCCACACTTGAGCAACATCTACTTTCTTATTCTATAGGATCTTTGTGTTGGAGAAAGAGATTGTTTTGTGTTGTTGTTTAGACCACCAAGTTAAAAACCCAATCTTTGTTTGGCTTTGTGCCTTGGGTTGTATCCCTCAAGTGTGAGGTGATCCTTATTTGCTTTGTGCTAATCCCTCAAGTTGTGAGGTGATTGTTTTGTTGGATTGGAGCTTGCCTCAAGGAGGAGGTTGTGGTTGTAAAGAGAGGAGTTTGGGTACTCCTTGTGAGAGTTCTTTGTGGACTTGCTAGTGGATTAGAAATCCTTCGTGTGTCGAAGGCGGGGATGTAGAGCTGGGTGCTCGAACCTCGAAACATATCTTGTTGTTTGCGCTTGATCCATTGACTCTCTCTATCTCTCTCTTTACTTTGTGCCTTGCAACTATTCATATTGTGCATTCATAATTGCTTGGCTTGGTTGTGTGTGCATCATTTGTTGATTGCACTTGAGTGTATTGCATTTAATTTTTAAATTCCGCATTAAGTTAACTAGATTAGCATAATCACCTATTCACCCCCTCTAGGTGAACTTTCAATTGGTATCAGAGCTAGTGCTCCTGATATTTAGGTTTAACCACCTAGGAGTGAGATCTTGGTTTGCTAATCTTCATTTGCATTGTTCATTTGCACTCATTTAGTTTGCTCTCATGGATAGCCCTCCTATGTTTGACCTTATTAGACTTGATGCTTGGAAGGCCAATATGAGTAGCCATTTGAAAAGACTAGGACATCTAGTTTATCAAGCCTCCACTGTGGAATCATTCCCTAATAGTAGCAAGCATAAGAAGGCAAATACATTAGCACTTAGAGCACTTAGAGCATCTCTTAGTGAACATCTTTTACCGTGTGTTTGATCGTTATGACTCGGCTTTTGCAGTTTGGAGCTTATTGACGTCTCCCGAGCTTCCAAGGATTATCAACAAGATGAGGAGATCTATGAGAGAAAAGTCCGAAGAGCGTTGCCTCATGGTCCAAGGGAATAACTCCCTTGAGGTACAACGGATTCTCAATTAGATAATAGCTCTAGTTCCTATTGCCATGGTTGTTTTGAAGTTCAAACTTTAAATTTGGAACTTGCTCAAAAGCTTGAAAATTTATTGAAAAAACACAATCTTTTGAAAGAGG
Organism: Agave tequilana; assembly: GCA_038442645.1. Classification (NCBI taxonomy): domain Eukaryota; kingdom Viridiplantae; phylum Streptophyta; class Magnoliopsida; order Asparagales; family Asparagaceae; genus Agave; species Agave tequilana. Next base: position 117,765 of record JAVJIF010007346.1, on the reverse strand, counting down.
ACAACCTTATTTTGAAAATGAATTAAAGGATTTGTGTTCTAATTTTGAATCGGTTTTGCAAAAGAAGGAAGAGATCACTAGTGAACGTGACTCACTAAGATCTCAATTAGACCTTGCCCTTGATGAGATTGAGATTTTGAAAAACAAAATGATTGTAATGATGTTGTGAAAAACAATGAGGTTTTATCTTCTAAATTGTATTTTGTTTAAAAGATAACCTTGTTTTGAAAAATAAAATTGATTCTATTACAAAAGAATTGAATTTGGTTTTGAAGAAAAATGAATCTTTGAAAATTGAAATTGATTCTCATGTGTGCCATGCTAGTATGGCTTCTTCTTCTTCTTGCACACCTATTGCATGCTCCACCTTATCTTCCACTATTGAAAATGATATAAATGTTTTGAAGAAAAGTGTTGAATGTTTGGGCTCCACTTTGAGCCAATGCACATTGAATCATTCACGTTTGGAAACCTTGGTTCGTAAGAACAAGGTTCATCTTTGCATGCACACCCATCACGGCATACACATGCTTTCCACGGTCACCACCTTCACACGTATGCTCATGTGTACACATGTACACATTGTGGTCGAAAAGGCCACCTTGCTAGATTTTGTTATGATCGTGTTTATCATGAAAATTTAGCAACTAATTTTGTTTGGGTTAGAAAAGAAACTAACCCCTATGGACCCAAAAGAAAATGGGTACCAAAGACCACCTCTATGCTTTTTGATGTAGGTGGGAGCTCTCGCATCACGTGAGAGTATTGGTGCCTTGAGGTGGATGCGTTCTAAGCTTTAAAGAGAACCATTTGGATGCTTCACACTCAAGGATTTGGTGGGAGGACCACCGTGGTTTGGAGAACTAGAGTGCACCTTCATCGGTTTTGGTATCACTCTCTAACTCCCATTTTTACTTGCATACTTTTCATGTTTATCTATTTATAGCATGTCATGTTTTGTTATTCATTATGCCTATGCCATGCTCATTAGAATAGTGTTATACATGTTTAGTTACTTGAGCACCCACGTTTTATATGGATCTATATTTAGTGTTCTCACCTTGTTTAAACTAACATGTATGCACTAGATCTAATGCACATGCATATACATAATGATCATGTGGATGTTTATGATTTTTGTTTTGTTGAATCATGTTTTATTGTTTCATGATTAGTATGACGTTTGCCATGTTTATTAGACTTATGCTTTACATGATTAGTTATTGACACCCCATGTTTAGTATGGACCCATATTTTTGTTCTCTTTATGTTTTAGCTATCATGTTAATCATAGATCTAATGCACATGTCTTTGTCATGCTAATCATATGGTTGACTATGACTTTTTTGTTATTAATAATTCATATTTTGATTATTATGTTTATCATGTTAGATTATGATTCTCGTTTTATGCTTAATGATTTGATTACTTGTTTAGATGTTAGTTTTTCATTAAGACTAGAATTTATACTTGCACATGTAGTGGGACACAATAAATCTTTATATATGTTTGTGCTTGGATGCTCATTTGTACCCATTAAATGTGCTAGTATAGCCTAGTTTGATGATTCATGCATTTTAAACTTGTATTCTTATTTTTGGATTTGTTTTATGTGTATGAGTTTTCATGTCATGTATATGTTTATTTTGCCAAACCTTAAGATATACATGTATACCCTTTGAGTCATTTGCCTTTCATGCAAATCTATATATATGGACTCAATTGTGTTTAGGGATATATATGTACACTTATTGTGTTGACAATTCATACATATACCTTGAAATGAAATTAGTTTTGGTGAAAATTTAGTTTTTCTTGATTTCGTGTTTATTTATTTAACTTCATGTATATGTCCATCTTGTCCAAACTATTATTTATACATATACATCCTGAGCCACATGCCTTCATGCATATACTTTTGTGGTCTCATTGTGTTTAGGATATGTATGTATACTTTAGTTTGTACATGACATACATATGTCTTGAAGTTTAAATCGTTTGGATGAATTTCATGTTTGCTAGGTGATTTCACAATTATAATGAATTTCATGTTTTTAAGTTGATTTCAATTGGTGATTTCACATCTTAGATGAATTTCATGCTTTCAAGGAATTTCATATGAGCCTAATTGAATATTTTCATGATAGATACGTGTCATATTATACTTGTACACTCACTTTATTAGTTTACTCATGATTTGTTTTCATGAGAATTTGATATGAGCTTTATGGACTTTGAGTGTTTAGTGATCATGTGATTTACATGTGTTTTATGAAAAATAATTTTGTTTTATTCCTTACTTGAAGGATTTCGTACTAGTTTTTAAAAGTTTTTTCCTATAACTAGTTCGTATTCTTCACTATGGTAGAGATTTTCAAACATACTACATTTTTAAATCTATTTTTGAAAACCCCTACCATCAATGGGAGGATGGATGGGAGATCATGTTCATGAATGCTTTAAAATGAAAATCATTTAAAACTTGAACCATGATTGGGAGGTAGTAATATGAGATATACATTTGATCTTATTGTTATTTCAATTGGTATCATTGAATTCTTTCAATTGGTATCAATCTTGACATTTCTTGTATACTCATATATGTTTGTATGTATGTATGCTTTCTATTCAAGAATATCAATTTCTATTGGTATCTATTTTTCATACATATATATGTTTTATTTGTGCTTATTATATCCCTATATCTTTAAGCACAAAATCTTGTTTAGGCTAGTGCTTGAGCTTCAATTTTGTTTCAATTGATTACTTTTAAATTGGTATCAAGCCTAAGTATTACTTTAGTTGGTATTTCATAAAGGGGGAGAAAATTTGATTTTGTCTTTCAATTGGCATTTGATTCCCACTCCCTTACTTTATGATTGAAAATTTAAAATTGGTATCATATGTTCAAATGAAAATTATTTACAATTGGTATCAAAATTTTTGTTTAGACATTCAGATTTATTATGTTTAATTTCAAATTGGTATCAAGATTTTTCATGTGTTTTTGCTTAAAATTGGTATCGATATTTTTGTTTGTTTCCTTTCTATTGGTATCAAGATGTTATTCTTTGACATATTTTCAATTGGTACCTTAATTGATTGTCACCTCTAATTGACTTTGTTTTTGTTTTAGACAAAAAGGAAAAATATTTTTTTCGTTGTTTCGAACAAAAAGGGAGAAAAATTTATTGATTTAGTTTTGCTTTTACCCCTTATTGAAGATTGTTTCTTTGTATTAAAAGGAGGAGAAGATTTGTTTTGTTTTGGTTTGTACCCCTTTGTTGATGATTGACAAAAAGGGGGAGAAAGATCTTGAGTCTATATATGCATGTTTTATGTTTTGCATATATTAAGTTTAATTTAGTTTAATTTTAATTGATATCTTAAGTATGTTTTGTAATTGATATCTAGATCATGTTTTGTAATTGGTATCTAGAGTGTAATTGGTATCTAGATCATGTTTTGTAATTGGATGTTTTGTAATTGGTTTCTAGAGCATGTTTTGTTTAAACATTTCATTGGTATCTAGAACCTTTTATTGTTTATGCATAGATATGCATGTTTCATGTTTAATTTAGTTTAATTTAGTTTAATTTTAATTGATATCTAAAGCATGTTTTGTAATTGATATCTAGATCATGTTTTGTAATTGGTATCTAGAGTGTAATTGGTATCTAGATCATGTTTTGTAATTGGATGTTTTGTAATTGGTTTCTAGAGCATGTTTTGTTTTAAACATTTCATTGGTATCTAGAACCTTTTATTGTTTATGCATAGATATGCATGTTTCATGTTTCATGTTTGATATTCATTGCATATTTATTGTTTATTTGTTTATGCATGAGTTAAGGGGGAGCTTCTTTGAAGCTTAACTTTAATCCATGCATATATAACTCCATGAGTTTTGTCATCATCAAAAAGGGAGAAATTGTTGGCCCAAAGGCCTTCCACCCTAGTTTTGATGATGATAAACTCATGTAGTTATATGTACTAATAATCTTGTGATTTTAGTTTTCGGATCATTAATCAAGTTATTAGTTGGTGATTAGCTTCAACAAGATGATTTTGGAAGCTTTCACATGTTGATTCAAGAGCCCGAGCGTCAAAGATCATATATAGCACTTGCTCGGTGAATCAAGGAGTTTTGGATCGAGTCGGCTTGGAGTTTGCGCTCTACAAGAAGACTTCGGTACCATAATTTAGTTTTGTGTTTAGATCCAAATTGTAAAGATTAGAATAGTATGATAATGCTCAAGTTCACACACACACGTTTCATGTTTTGAATATTGGATTTCGGTTTTTCCGTTTTTGGTTTAATCGATCTTGGTTTTCATGAATAGATAGATCAAAACAAGTTTACATGGTTTAATGTATATATGATTTGTTCTATATACATGCATGCTTTAATTTCCTAGACAAACTTAGTTTTGACTTACTTATTCATGTGTTTTATGTTTTGATATTTTTAACAAAACATATTTTGGAATTATTGTCAAAAACATGAATATATATATGTTTCATGTATATAGGATTATATCCATATACATCATGCCTAAATGTTGTTTAAATATCATGTTTTTGTATTTGGAATAGTTTTGGACAAAACGTATTTTCTATTCAAAATCCAAGTTTTAGAAAATACAGTTTTTGGTTTTTGGTAAAATGATAAGACACAAAAATAGTTCATATTGATTGATATTTGGGCTAAACTTTTTACCACATGTTTATATATCATTGCAAAATGATAAAACTATTTTTGGTGATTTTTAGAAAAGATAAAAGAATTTTTAAACATGTTTTTAACCCAGTTTTCTGTTTCAGGCTTCAACCAGTCGACTAGTCTTCTGACCAAGTCGACTTGGCTGAAGTTGGTCGACCGGGTCCGGTCGACCGGTGTGCACAGATTTGTGCACGTTTGGCAGACATGGGACGGTCGACTGTCCGGGTCGACCGGGTCTGAGAGCAGAGCTCTCTGTTTGTTTGGGTCGACCGGGGCGGTCGACCGGTAGCTGCCAACGGGCAAAATTTGACCGTTGGACGGTCGACCGGCCGGTCGACCGACAGTGCATTTCTGGCTTTTTCTGCTGCCAACGGCTATATTTTTTTGGGGTCTATATATACCCCATTGAAAAGAGTTTTTCTCTAAGATTTTTTGTGCGAATTTTTCCTTACTCTCTGGTGTTTTCACAACAATCAAAAGAAGTTTTTGAATTCAAATTGAACAATCTTTTTGATGTTTTTGCTAGGGTTGGAAAATCAAAGAAAAGGGTTTTTGGGAAAAGAGATTTGATTCATCTTTTATATCTTGGTTTCAGTTTTTCCCAAGGATTTTCTTTGTGATTTTGATTTTCATTCCATTGGTTTTCTCCACACTTGAGCAACATCTACTTTCTTATTCTATAAGATCTTTGTGTGCGAGAAAGAGATTGATTGTGGTTGTTGTTTAGACCACCAAGTTAAAAACCCAATCTTTGTTTGGCTTTGTGCCTTGGGTTGTATCCCTCAAGTGTGAGGTGATCCTTGTTTGCTTTGTGCTAATCCCTCAAGTTGTGAGGTGATTGTTTTGTTGGATTGGAGCTTGCCTCAAGGAGGAGGTTGTGATTGTAAAGAGAGGAGTTGGGTACTCCTTGTGAGAGTTCTTTGTGGACTTGCTAGTGGATTAGAAATCCTTCGTGTGTCGAAGGCGGGGATGTAAAGCTGGGTGCTCGAACCTCGAAACATATCTTGTTGTTTGCGCTTGATCCATTGACTCTCTCTCTATCTCTCTCTTTACTTTGTGCCTTGCAACTATTCATATTGTGCATTCATAATTGCTTGGATTGGTTGTGTGTGCATCATTTGTTGATTGCACTTGAGTGTATTGCATTTAGTTTTTAAATTTCGCATTAAGTTAACTAGATTAGCATAATCACCTATTCACCCCCCTCTAGGTGAACTTTCATTATGTTACTACAGTCAAAAAGTTATACCATTTATATTATTCTCAATATGTGTGATCTGTTACACTGTTAAGAGTTCCTGATTACATCAATGTGCTTAAGTAACATGTACCAAGTTTAGTTATTTTATATTTCCTATTTAATCTATTAAATTCTGTAGTATATTTGTGATGTAATGGATATGAACACGTATATATGAATTATGCAGAATAACCATTATTGATGTGAATGTGTTGTAACAATGTATATAAAGTAAACATGAAACAAAATACATGAAATGCAGAATATATGTGTACAAAAATAGTGTGTCACCACATGAAGTGTATCAAGTATCAGGAAGTCTTACAAGTTATGTAAGTGATATGATAGTGGATAAAATATCAAAAATGATAACTAGTACAACAGAACAGTAACATACATGTATCAGTCAAGTCATGTTATTTATAGAATAGAAACAATTAGTACCGCCTGTTATTTTAGTCAATCTCTTTCAATGTCCTATATCACGGGTGGTTCATACCAGAGCCCGCACTCTAGCCGAACCTATCCAAACATGACATACTAGTATCATAATCCGAATGAGAGAGTAATAAAATAACAAGCATTCTGTTGGCCCAAAGGCCTTCCACCCTAGTTTTGATGATGATTAACTCATGTAGTTATGTGTACTAATAATCTTGTGATTTTAGTTTCAGATCATTAATCAAGTTATTAGTAGGTGATTAGCTTCAACAAGATGATTTGGAAGCTTTCACATGTTGATTCAAGAGCCCGAGCGTCAAAGATCATATATAGCACTTGCTCGGTGGATCAAAGAGTTTGTGGATCGAGTCGGCTTGGAGATTGCGCTCTACAAGAAGACATCGGTACCATAGTTTAGTTTTGTATTTAGATCCAAATTGTAAAGATTAGAATAGTATGATATGCTTAAGTTCACAACACACACGTTTCATGTTTTGAATATTGGTTTTCAGTTTTTCGGTTTTAGGTTTAACCGATCTTGGTTTTCATGAATAGATAGATCAAAACAAGTTTACATGGTTTAATGTATATATGATTTGTTCTATATACATGCATGCTTCAACTCTTAGACAAACTTACTTTGATATACCTATTCATGTGTTTTAGGTTTTGTGTTTGAACAAAACTTATTTTTAGAATTAATGACAAAAACATGGATATATATATATATATATATATATATATATATATATATAATATATATATATATATATATATATATATATATATATATATATATATATATATATATATGTTTCATGTATATAGGATTATATCCATATGCATCATGCTTCAAAGTGTTTAAATATCATGTTTTTGTATTTGGAAGAGTTTTGGACAAAACGTATTTTCTATTCAAAATCCAAGTTTTAGAAAATACAATTTTTGATTTTTGGTAAAAATGATAAGACACAAAAATAGTTCATATTGATTGATATCTGAGCTAAACATTACCACATGTTTATATATCAATGCAAAATGATAAAACTATTTTTGGTGATTTTTAGAAAAGATAAAAGAATTTTTAAACATGTTTCTAACTTAGTTTTCTGTTCCAGGCTTCAACCAGTCGACTAGTCTTCTGACCAAGTCGACTTGGCTGAAGTCGGTCAACCGAGTCGGTCGACCGACGTGCACAGATTTGTGCACGTTTGGCAGACTTGGGACGGTCGACCGTCCGGGTCGACCGGGTCTGAGAGCAGAGCTCTCTGTTTGTTTGGGTCGACCGGGGCGGTCGACCGGTAGCTGGCAACGGGCAAAATTTGACCGTTGGACGGTCGACCGGCCGGTCGACCGGCAGTGCATTTCTGGCATTTTCTGCTGCCAACGGCTATATTTTTTCTGGGGCTATAAATACCCCATTAGAAAGAGTTTTTCTCTAAGACTTTTTGTGCGAAATTTTCCCTACTCTCTGGTGTTTCACAGCAATCAAAAGAAATTTTTGAATTCAATTGAACAATCTATTTGGTGTTTTTGCTAGGGTTTGAAAATTCAAAGAAAAGGGTTTTTGGGAAAAAAAGTTTTGATTCATCTTCTATATCTTAGTTTCAGTTTTTCCAAGGATTTTCTTTGTGATTTTGATTTCCATTCCATTGGTTTTCTCCACACTTGAGCAACATCTACTTTCTTATTCTATAGGATCTTTGTGTGGGAGAAAGAAATTGTTTGTGGTTGTTGTTTAGACCTCCAAGTTAAAAACCCAATCTTTGCTTTATGCCTTGCCTCATTGTGTTGAGAAAGTTGTGCAATTGGGTTGTATCCCTCAAGTTGTGAGGTGATCCTTGTGTTTGCTTTGTGCTAATCCCTCGGGTTGTGAGGTGATTGTTTTGTTGGATTGGAGCTTGCCTCAAGGAGGAGGTTGTGGTTGTAAAGAGAGGAGTTGGGTACTCCTTGTGAGAGTTCTTTGTGGACTTGCTAGTGGATTAGAAATCCTTCGTGTGGCGAAGGCGGGGATGTAGAGCTGGGTGCTCGAACCTCGTAACATATCTTGTTGTTTGAGCTTGATCCATTGACTCTCTCTATCTCTCTCTTTACTTTGTGCCTTACAACTATTCATATTGTGCATTCATAATTGCTTGGCTTGGTTCTGTGTGCATCACTTGTTGATTGCACTTGAGTGTATTGCATTCGTTTTTAAATTCCGCATTAAGTTCATTAGATTAGCATAATCACCTATTCACCCCCCCTCTAGGTGATCTTTCAATTGGTATCAGAGCTAGCGCTCCTGATATTTAGGTTTAACCACCTAGGAGTGAGATCTTGGTTTGCTAACCTTCATTTGTATTGTTCATTTGCACTCATTTAGTTTGCTCTCATGGATAGCCCTCCTATGTTTGACCTTATTAGACTTGATGCTTGGAAGGCCAATATGAGTAGCCATTTGAAAAGACTAGGACATCTAGTTTATCAAGCCTCCACTATGGAATCATTCCCTAATAGTAGCAAGCATAAAAAGGCTAACGCATTAGCACTTAGAGCACTTAGAGCATCTCTTAGTGAACATCTTTTACCGATGTTTGATCGTTATGACTCGGCTTTTGCAGTTTGGAGCTTATTGACGTCTCCCGAGCTTCCAAGGATTATCAACAAGATGAGGAGATCTATGAGAGAAAAGTCCGAAGAGCGTTGCCTCATGGTCCAAGGGAATAACTCTCTTGAGGTACAATCGGATACTCAAATAGATGATAGCTCTAGTTCCTATTGCCATGTTGTTTTGAAGTTCAAACTTTAAATTTGGAACTTGCTCAAAAGCTTGAAAATTTATTGGAAAAACACAATCTTTTGAAACAGGACAACCTTGTTTTGAAAAATGAATTAAAGGATTTGTGTTCTAATTTTGAATTAGTTTTGCAAGAAAAGGAAGAGATCACTAGTGAACGTGACTCACTAAGATCTCAACTAGACCTTGCCCTTAATGAGATTGATGATTTGAAAAAAAAAAATGATTGTAATGATGTTGTGAAAAACAATGAGGTTTTATCTTCTAAATTGGATTTTGTTTTAAAAGATAACCTTGTTTTGAAAAATAAAATTGATTCAATTACAAAAGAATTGGATTTGGTTTTGAAGAAAAATGATTCTTTGAAAATTGATATTGATTCTCATGTGTGCCATGCTAGTATAGCTTCTTCTTCTTCTTGCACACCTATTGCATGCTCCACTTTATCTTCCACTATTGAAAATGATATAAATGTTTTGAAGAAAAGTGTTGAATGTTTAGGCTCCACTTTGAGCCAATGCACATTGAATCATTCACGTTGGAAACCTTGGTTCGCAAGAAACAAGGTCCATCTTTGCATGCACACCCTACACGGCATACACATGCTTCCCACGGTCACCACCATTACATGTATGCTCATGTGTACACTTGTACACATTGTGGTCGACAAGGCCACCTTGCTAGATTTTGTTATGATCGTGTTTATCATGAAAATTTAGTAACTAATCTTGTTTGGGTTAGAAAAGATACTAACCCCCGTGGACCCAAAAGAAAATGGGTACCAAAGACCACCTTTATGCTTTTTGATATAGGTGGAAGCTCTCGCATCACGTGAGAGTTTTGGTGCCTTGAGATGGATGCGTTCTAAGCTTAAAAGAGAACCATTTGGATGCTTCACTCTCAAGGAAATTTGGTGGGAGGACCACCGTGGTTTGGAGAACTAGAGATGCACCTTCATCGGTTTTGGTATCATTCTCTAACTCCGTTTTTATTATGCATGCTTTTCATGTTCATCTATTCATAGCATGTCTTTTTTTATTGTTCATTATGCTTATGTCATGTTGATTAGATTAGTGTTATACATGTTTAGTTACTTGGACACCCATGTTTTATATGGATCTATATTTAGTGTTCTCACCTTATTTAAACTAACATGTATGTCCTAGATCTAATGCACATGCATTTACATAATGACCATTTAGATGTTTATGATTGTATGATTTTTGTTTTAATGATTCATGTTTTATTGTTTCATGATTAGTATGATATTTGTCATGTCTATTAGACTTATGCTTTACATGATTAGTTGTTGAGACACCCATGTTTAGTATGGACCCATATTTTGTGTTCTCTTTATGTTTTAGCTATCATGTTAATCATAGATCTTATGCACATGTCTTTGTCATGCTAAATCATATGGTTGACTATGACTTTTGTTTTAATAATTCATGTTTTGATTATTATGTTTATCATGTTGGGTTATGATTCCCGTTTTACGCTTCATGTTTTGACTACTTGCTTGAATGATAAGGTTTCATTAAGACTAGGATTTATACTTGTACAACTAGTGAGCTACAAATAGACCTTTATATATGTTTGTGCTTGAACGCTCATTTGTATTCACTTGATGTACTAGTATAGTCTAGTTTTGATGATTCTTGCATTTGACTTGTATTCATCATCTTTTTGTTTTTTTTTTAACTTCATGTATATGTCCATCTTGTCCAAACTATTAGATATACATGTACATCCTTGAGCCACGTGCCTTCATGCATATACCCTTGTGGACTCATTATGTTTAGGATATGTATGTATACTTTAGTTTGTACATGACATACATATACCTTGAAGTTTAAATTGTTTTGAAGAATTTGATCATTTCAATTGGTGATCTTAATGATTTTCATATTTTTAGATATTTTCTATTGGTAATGAAAATCTAGTTTTTCATGTTTTCAAGGAATTTCATATGAGCATAATTGAATATTTTCATGTTGATATGTGTCACATTTTACTTGTACACTCACTTTATTAGTTTTACTCATGATTTGTTTTCATGAGACTATGATATGGACTTTATGGATTTTGAGTGTTTAGTGATCATGTGTTTTACATGTGTTTCATGAAAAACAATTTTGTTTTATTCCTTACTTGAAGGATTTCGTACTAGTTTTAAAAGTTTTTACTATAACTAGTTCGTATTCTTCACTATGGTAGAGATTTTCAAACATACTACATTTTCAAATTTATTTTGAAAACCCATACCTTTAATGGGAGGATGGATGGGAGATCATGTTCATGCATGCTTTATAATGAAAATCATTTAAAACTTGAACCATGATTGGGAGGTAGATAATATGATGTATACACTTGATCTTATAGTTATTTCAATTGGTATGATTGAATTCTTTCAATGGTATCAATCTTGACATTTCTTGTATACTCATATATATGTTGTATGCATGTATGCTTTCAATTCCAAGAATATCAATTTCTATTGGTATCTATTTGTCATACATATATATGTTTTATTTGTGCTTATTATATCCCTATATCTTTAAGCACAAAATCTTGTTTATGCTAGTGCTTGAGTTTTAACATTGTTTCAATTGATTACTTTTAAATTGGTATCAAGCCTATGCGTTATTTTAGTTGGTATTTTATAAAGGGGGAGAAAATTTGATTTTGTCTTTCAATTGGTGATTTTTCAATTGGTATTTGTACTCCCTTAGTTTATGATTGAAAATTTCAAATTGGTATCATATGTTCAAAATGAAAATTATTTACAATTGGTATCAAAATTTTTGTGTTTAGACATTCAAAATTATTATGTTTAATTTCAATTGGTATCAAGATCTTCTTGTGTTTTGCTTAAAATTGGTATCAATATTTTTTTGTTTTTGTTTGTTTCCCTTCAATTGGTATCAAGATGCTATTCTTTGACATATTTTCAATTGGTACCTTAATTGATTGTCACCTCTAATTGACTTTGTTTTTGTTTTAGTCAAAAAAAAGGGGAAAATATTATTTTATTGATTCGTTGTTTCGAACAAAAAGGGGGAGAAAATTTTATTGATTTGGTTTTGCTTTTACCCCTTATTGAAGATTGATTCTTTGTATTAAAAAGAGAGAAGATTTTATTTTGTTTTGGTTTTTACCCCTTTGTTGATGATTGACAAAAAGGGGGAGAAAGATCTTGAGTTTATATATGCATGTTTATGTTTTGCATATATTAAGTTTAATTTAGTTTAATTTTAATTGATATCTAGAGCATGTTTTGTAATTGGTATCTAGAGCATGTTTTATTTTTGAACATTTCATTGGTATCTAGAACCCTTTATTGTTTATGCATAGATATGCATGTTTCACGATTCATGTTTAAGAGCCTTCATTGCATATTCATTATGTTTATTTGGTTATGCATGAGTTAAGGGGGAGCTTCTTTGAAGCTTAACTTTAATCCATGCATATATAACTCCATGAGTTTTGTCATCATCAAAAAGGGGGAGATTGTTGGCCCAAAGGCCTTCCACCCTAGTTTTGATGATGATTAACTCATATAGTTATGTGTACTAATAATCTTATGATTTTAGTTTCAGATCATTAATCAAGTTATTAGTAGGTGATTAGCTTCAACAAGATGATTTGGAAGCTTTCACATGTTGATTCAAGAGCCCGAGCGTCAAAGATCATATATAACACTTGCTCGGTGGATCAAAGAGTTTGTGGATCGAGTCGGCTTGGAGATTGCGCTCTATAAGAAGACATCGGTACCATAGTTTAGTTTTGTGTTTAGATCCAAATTGTAAAGATTAGAATAGTATGATATGCTCAAGTTCACAACACACATTTTTCATGTTTTGAATATTGGTTTTCGGTTTTTCGGTTTTAGGTTTAACCGATCTTGGTTTTCATGAATAGATAGATCAAAACAAGTTTACATGGTTTAATGTATATATGATTTGTTCTATATACATGCATGCTTCAACTCTTAGACAAACTTACTTTGATATACCTATTCATGTGTTTTAGGTTTTGTGTTTGAACAAAACTTATTTTTGGAATTAATGACAAAAACATGGATATATATATATATATTATATATATATATATATATATATATATATATATATATATATATATATATATATATATATATATATATATATATATATATATATATATATGTTTCATGTATATAGGATTATATCCATATGCATCATGCTTCAAAGTGTTTAAATATCATGTTTTTGTATTTGGAAGAGTTTTGGACAAAACGTATTTTCTATTCAAAATCTAAGTTTTAGAAAATACAGTTTTTGGTTTTTGGTAAAATGATAAGACACAAAAATAGGTCATATTGATTGATATTTGAGCTAAACTTTTTACTATATGTTTATATATCAATGCAAAATGATAAAACTATTTTTTGTGATTTTTAGAAAAGATAAAAGAATTTTTAAGCATGTTTCTAACCTAGTTTTCTGTTCCAGGCTTCAACCAGTCGACTAGTCTTCTGACCAAGTCGACTTGGCTGAAGTCGGTCGACCGGGTCGGTCGACCGACGTGCACAGATTTGTGCACGTTTGGCAGACTTGGGACGGTCGACCGTCCGGGTCGACCGGGTCTGAGAGCAGAGCTCTTTGTTTGTTTGGGTTGACCGGGCGGTCGACCGGTAGCTGGCAACGGGAAAAATTTGACCGTTGGACGGTCGACCGGCCGGTCGACCGGCAGTGCATTTCTGGCATTTTTTGCTGCCAACGGCTATATTTTTTCTGGGGCTATAAATACCCCATTGGAAAGAGTTTTTCTCTAAGATTTTTTGTGCGAATTTTTCCCTACTCTCTGGTGTTTTCACAGCAATCAAAAGAAGTTTTTGAATTCAAATTGAACAATCTATTTGGTGTTTTTGCTAGGGTTTGGAAATTCAAAGAAAAGGGTTTTTGGGAAAAAAAGTTTTGATTCATCTTCTATATCTTAGTTTCAATTTTTCCCAAGGATTTTCTTTGTGATTTTGATTTCCATTCCATTGGTTTTCTCCACACTTGAGCAACATCTACTTTCTTATTCTATAGGATCTTTGTGTGGGAGAAAGAAATTGTTTGTGGTTGTTGTTTAGACCTCCAAGTTAAAAACCCAATCTTTGCTTTGTGCCTTGCCCTCATTGTGTTGAGAAAGTTGTGCAATTGGGTTGTATCCCTCAAGTTGTGAGGTGATCCTTGTGTTTGCTTTGTGCTAATCCCTCGGGTTGTGAGGTGATTGTTTTGTTGGATTGGAGCTTGCCTCAAGGAGGAGGTTGTGGTTGTAAAGAGAGGAGTTGGGTACTCCTTGTGAGAGTTCTTTGTGGACTTGCTAGTGGATTAGAAATCCTTCGTGTGTCGAAGGCGGGGATGTAGAGCTGGGTGCTCGAACCTCGTAAGATATCTTGTTGTTTGCGCTTGATCCATTGACTCTCTCTATCTCTCTCTCTTTACTTTGTGCCTTGCAATTATTCATATTGTGCATTCATAATTGCTTGGCTTGGTTGTGTGTGCATCACTTGTTGATTGCACTTGAGTGTATTGCATTAAGTTTTTAATTCCGCATTGAGTTGACTAGATTAGCATAATCACCTATTCACCCCCCCTCTAGGTGATCTTTCACATTCCTGATGTCACTATTGTTTATATCATTTTATTATGTTTATTGAAAACCCAATGGTCAAGGACCTCTAGTCGGATGGATGTATCCCATGCATACCCAAGATCACAGCCCTAAACGGACCCCTGACTACTGAGACTAAGGCCCTCTGTTAAGAGGGGGACAGAAAATAGGAAGCTCAATGAGTTATAACGGACGGTAGCCAACATTACCACATGCCCTGCAGTGGGACTAAAAATGAATTCATACATCCACCCGACAAGATCTAGTTTTCCTAACTAGAGCATGATGTTGGGATTGTATAGATGATACAATATTACTTTTTGTACAAATTCTACTACATGCTTTGTAAAGTTTGAATCTTTTGCATGCTAAATTGTTAATCTTGTGCTTTATGTTAAATTGGTGTGCACAATTAATCAGAAGGCTAGCTTAGAGTCTGAAAGGAGATAACAAGCAAAAGTTCTAGGACTAACAACTATAACTCGAGACGTTGAGGCGTAAGAGTTGTGCAGTCATGTAGGAATATCCATCACACTTAATGCATTTTCTAACTAGCAATCTACTAGATCGAGAGATTGTAGATTCTAGATTTAGAAGAGAAAATTGGTATTATTTAAGAGAAAATACTAATTAGGTTAGAAAATTTCGATTGTTAACATGAGTAGAATGAATTAGCATAAGTATAATATTTTATCTGATTACAATTACTAAAATCATTACCCTAGTTCTTTTCATATATAAATCAATTTGTTTTAGTAGAAGTTTATTTACAACATCTTCCAACAAAATTGATTATTCAAATAGCATTAGGAAAGATTAGTTGATACTTGAAACAACAATCCTCGTGGGACGATGCTTTATTTCACTCTATATTACTTGTTAACGATTGGTGCACTTGTCATTCGAACCACATCAAGTTTTTGGCGCCGTGCCGGAGATTGTTTATTTTTATTAATATCAATATCGTCGGATTCTAGTTTTACTTTGAAAATTTTATCTTTATCTTTATTTCTTTCTTTTTCTTTTATTTTTCGGTCTATGAATTACAATTATCAATGGTCTTTACAAGGATATGAGCCAATGCAAGCATGCAAGTGGTGTGGAGAAAATCATATTATTGTTGTTTGTCAATATTATGTCAAGATCTACACCTACAATCCGACTTGGGGTGATCATCAAAACCCTTCATGGAACTACTGCAATCATGATTTTGAGTCTTAATACTTTCATCCTCAAGAGAAAAAGTCCGAATTAGAAGGAGCTCTCGAACAACTCAATTAAAAACTTAAAAGTTTTATGACAGACCGAGACCATATTCAAAAGTCGAGAAGCCTCTCTTAGAATTTGGAAGTACAAGTGGGCCAAATAGCAATTTGCTTTCAAGTAATACTGAGCAAGATCGCGAAAAGCAAAAGGAGGAAATCATCTTGAGGCAACCACAAGAATTTTTCGAAGAGGTCGAAGCATATGAGAATGAAGAATAAAAAATCAAGAAGGATTTTGAGTGGTTCTCTAATTATGAGAAGTCTATCTCAGTACTGAAGATATAAGAAATAGAAATCACAGAAAAAGAAGATGAAGACATAATATCTTATTGAAAAATTTTCAACAGCAACTGTCTAAAAAATTCAGCTACGCAGCCGAACTTTCAGCTGGACAGCCTGTTAGAGATATCAATGACAACACGTGATCCATGTGAAAGACACCCCTTATGAAATCAATCAGATCCTAAAATCTCTCCATAATTATAGGAACACATGGGACTCATGGGATTCATGCACCATGTGTTTCTCATTCTTTCTCTCAGTCAATGTTTTCCTATTGTACCTCCTAAATCAGTGTAAACATGTGACCAATATGTGTATATATATACAACCAAGAATCATAGCTAATGGTATCTTGTCTTTACACAAATAAGTCTTGTTCTTCTTATTGTTTATCTTGGTATCAGAGCAACTCCTATACCATGTCGAGTATTTTCTCTTCATCTTCCCTCACCTCCATCCAAACACTTGCATCCATGGTTACTCCCAATCCCAACATCACTCACTTTCTAAATGTCAAACTGGACAAGAGAAACTATCTGCTGTGGCGTTTCCAGTTCCATCCTCTTCTCAAGCTCCACGATCTCGAAGGCCTCGTCGACGACCTCTCCATGTCCGGTCCGGTTCCTTCCTTCTACCGAGAAGGATGCTCAGCCCACTATCAATCAAGAATACACTCGCTGGATCAAGCTTGATCAGATGCTCTTATGTTGGCTTATCTCCTCGCTCACTGAGGTTGTTCTTGCTCATGTCGTCAGCCTCACCACATCTCGTGATGTGTGGTGCTCTCTGGAGCGAATCATTGCGTCACCCTCCAGAGCTAGAGTGCAGTAACTCAAATATCAGCTGCACACTGTCAAGATGGGCACCTCTTCTATGTCAGAGTACATCCAGTCTGTCAAGTCCATCGTGGACAACCTGGCGGCAGTGGCTAATCTAGTTACCGACTCTGACCTCGTCTCTACCTTGCTCAGTGGTCTGTCTCCCGAATATGACTCGTTCGTCACCTCGATCAATACACGAGTCGACCCTGTACTGTCAGAAGAACTCATCGGCCTCATGCTTAGCCAGGAGATTTATCGTGGGCGTGCTATCACTCCACCAAACTCCACAACCCTCATCTCCCTTCTCCTGTGGTTCATACTGTTTCCCGCACTCCAAGCTACCATTCAGCTCCATCTTTTTTTCGTTGGTCGTGGACGTGGCCGAGGCAAGGAGCACGGTCGTGGTTGTGGACGTTCCTTCTTACCGTCACATCAGTCCACCGGTGGTCGACCTCAATGAAAGATCTGCAATCGTTTTGGCCATTATGCTAACTAATGCTACAATCGTTATTATGATTCGGCTAGCCCAACTGCTCTTCTCCACTCTTATGGGAATAGTCCAGTCGATCCTAACTGGTATGTTGACTCCGGAGCCACTCATCACCTAACGGCTGACATTGCGAATCTGGCGGCTCACTCCGAATATCAAGGACCCGACAGGGTTCGCATGGGCAACGGGACAGGTTTGCCTATCCGAGCTACTGGTGCTTCTTTATTGTGTTCTCCTGTTTCTTCTTTTGTCTTAAAAACCTTTTACATGTTCCTTATATCACCAAAAATCTTCTTTCTGTTAGTCAATTTACTGCTGATAATAAAGTCCTTCTTAAATTTCACCCTGACTCTTGTTTTATCAAGGATCTCTCTACTCAGAAAATTCTACTGCGGGGACAACTTAAGGATGGTCTGTATGTCTTCTCCCTGGGGAATCATAACTTCACCGCCTCTCCCAGACTCTTCTCGGTGAGCGTGCATCTTCCTCCGTCTGGCATGAGCGCCTAGGTTATCCCTCCACCAGAGTTGTCTCCAGTGTTTTATCTCAGCATCAGCTTCCTTTCCTCCCTGACCGTACTGGTACCCCTATTTGCTTCCCCTATCAGTAAGGAAAAAGTCACCATCTTTCTTTTTCGTCATCTTCCACGATTGCTACTACTCCTTTAGAGCTTATTAACTCCGATCTATGAGGTCCATCTCCTGTGTCCGCTGTAAGTGATCATCGCTATTATATTAGTTTTGTAGATCACTACAGTAAGTATGTTTGGCTTTATCCTTTGATAAATAAAAGTGATGCTTTCTTCATTTTTCTTGAGTTCAAAATTCATGTAGAAATTTTTTTGGGCGTTCCATTAAAGCACTCCAAACTAATGATGGTGGCGAGTTCATCAAATTTAAACCTTACTTGTCTTCTTAGGGTATCGCTCATCGCTTATCCTGTCCACACACTAGTGCCCAAAACGACACCGCAGAAAGAAAGCACCGCCACCTTGTCGAGACCAACCTTACTCTTCTGGCTCGGTCAAATGTTCCATTTCATTACTGGCCCTATGCTTTTCAAACTGCCTCATTTCTCATCAATAGAATGCCCACCCCCGTCCTCCATAATCTCTCTCCCTACCAGAAATTATTTCATAAAGTACCTGACTACCTTTCCTTACGAATTTTGGTTGTGCTTGCTACCTTCATCTGCGTCCATACCAAACTCATAAGTTTAGTTTTCAGTCCACTCAATGTATCTTCTTAGGTTTCTCGACTTCGCATAAAGGTTATCAATGTTTGCATGTCCCCTCTGGTTGTATTTACATCTCTCGGGATGTTGTGTTCGACGAATCTTCCTTTCCTTTCCATTCTCCTCAGCCCTCCCTCTCTCCCCCTACTCCCACGCCTTCACCACCATCCCCATCTCCATGCCTCTGTTATCTTTCATTGTTCTAGTCCTCTCTTCTCATGCGAGCCTCACCATTGACTCTTCTCCTCCTCCACTACCACCTCCATCACATACTCTTTCTCCACCACCTCCACCAGCACCCACTGATGAGTCCTTCTCCTCGTCCTCATCCTCAGGCTCTCCTAGTCCCCTCTTATCAGGACCCACCATATGGTTACCAGAACACAGGATAACAACACCAAAGGTCTGGTTAGCCACCCGGTATCCCATGCCTACCTGTCTTATGGCTGACTTGGCCACCACTTCTGTCGAACCCACATGTTTCAAGCAAGCTTCTAAAGATCCCAAGTGGCGCCAGGCAATGGACACTGAGATGAATGCCTTGCTTAAGAATAAAACCTGATCCCTTGTGCCATACCACCCTACTCATGAATCTGGTTGGTTGTAAAAGGATTTTCAAGTTAAAACATAAATCTGATGGTTCTGTTGACAGGTATAAGGCCCGCCTGGTGGCCAAGGGTTTTCATCAACAATCAGGATTAGACTATGTGAGATATTCAGTCCGGTCATCAAACCGATCACTGTCCGTACCGTGTGCAGTCTAACCGTCTCCAAGGGATGGTCTATTAGACAGTTGGATGTGAATAATGCATTTTTGTAGGGTTTTCTTACTGAGACGGTCTACATGGAACAACCTTCGGGGTTCATCAATCCCGCTCATCCCAATCATATATGCAAGCTTCACCGCAGTATCTATGGCCTCAAACAGGCTCCACAGGCCTGGTTTTCTCGCCTCAGCAGTTATCTAGTCACATTGGGCTTTGTGGGCTCGAAGTCCGACACGTCTCTCTTCCTCCGACAGGTTGGGACAGATCTTCTTCTGGTTCTTATCTATGTGGACGACATCATCATCACAGGTAATGACTCACGGGCTGTCGCTCGTCTTATTCAAGAACTAGGCCGGGAGTCGTCATTAAAAGACCTCGGCCGACTGCACTATTTCTTGGGCATGGAGTGTCATCGTACACCCTCAGATCTATTTCTCTCTCAACAGAAGTACATCCGTGACTTGCTTCTCTGACTCAAGATGGATGGTGTCAAGCCTGTTAGCACGCCTATACCCACTTCCTGTAAGCTATCCAAGATTGTTGGCAAGTCTCTCTCTGACCCCTTTGTCTATCGAAGTACTGTTAGGGCTCTACAATACTTAAGCTTTACCAGACCCGATATTGCCTTCTCGGTGAACAAGGTCGCTCAGTTCATGCAAGCTCCAACCGATAAGCACTGACGCGCTGTAAAACGGATCCTCCGTTACCTCAAATCTACCATTCAACATGGCCTTTTTCTCTCTCGTCATTCTTTTGTACAGCTTACTGCTTACACCGATGCAGACTGGGCAGGGTCGATCGATGATCGAAAATCTACCAGTGGCTATTGTGTCTTTCTTTGTACAAATCTCATTTCTTGGAGCTCGAAGAAGCAGTGTACTGTGGCACGATCTAGCACTGAGGCAGAGTATAGGGGCGTGGCCAATGCTGCAGCAGAGGTCGTTTAGTTGTAGTCATTACTTCGTGAGCTTGGAGTTCCACAATCTCCCCCAATAGTTCTCTGTGACAACCTCGGTGCAACATGTCTCTCGATCAATCCTATTCGTCACTCCCGCTCCAAACATGTTGAGATCGACATTCATTTTGTAAGGGACTATGTCGCCAATGGAGTCCTGGATGTTCGGTTTGTCAGCACTAAAGACCAACTAGAAGACATCCTTACTAAGCCTTTGAGCTCTTTAAGATTTTTTATGCTGAAGAACAAACTCTCGGTTCTTTCGAACCCGCTTCGCTTACAGGGGAGTGTTAGAGATATCAATGACAACACGTGATCCATGTGAAAGACACCCCTCATGAAATTAATTAGATCCTAAAATCTTTCCATGATTATAGGAACACATGAGACTCATGGGATTCATGCACCATGTGTTTCTCATTCTTTCTCTCAGTCAATATTTTCCTATTATTTCTCTTAGTCAATGTTTTTCTATTGTACCTCCTAAATCAGTGTAAACATGTGACCAATATGTGTATATATATACAACCAAAAATCATAGCTAATGGTATCTTGTCTTTACACAAATAAGTCTTCTTCTTCTTATTGTTTATCTCAGCCGTCCTCCTGTTGAGCCAAAGCTTCTGTTTGTTCAAGAACTTTCTCTAGATCTCCCGGCAAGCAGTGAAGAACCTGAAGTTGAGAAAGGTGTACTCGAAGTTAGAGTTCCTTTCGAAAGAAAGAAACTTGACTTGAGTATCTACACTTTTGATGAGACACCGATTGATCAATCTTTTGAAGAGACTTTACTTGATGCATCACTAAGTTTTTACAATTTCAAGTATTTGTCTAATAATATTGGATGCGTCTCTTTGCAGGTTGAAGATGCTTTACCCCATAATGCTGCTGATGATGAGATGATCCGTTGCATGAAAAGTTCAAAGAGGACAAATCAAAAAAAATCATAGACCGAAATTGAAGAAAACAAAAGACAAAGTGGATAGACTCAATGAGAAGTTGACGAAGAGTTCTAAATCTCCTCTGAAGAGAACGCATTGGGAAAGTGAAAAGTGTTCTCGTGGACGAAATCAATGAATAATGTAAGGAGATTAATTTGCTGTAAATATGAATACTAACTATTTTTTTTATCTTTCTCTGTACCCTAGCCCAAACCAGAGTTTCAAATTGGAAATATATCTGTAAGATGAACTGACTTGATGAAACAAATTTGCCACAAAAATTGAGAATCAAAAAAGTCAAAAGTACGGCCGAGTAGCCGAATTTACAGCTACGTAGCTGAACAATTTCAAAATTACAAGTTCAAATTTTTTCCAAATAAGTATTTCTAATGGGTTATTTATGAACATGACTGTTTTTTTTTTTTTTTTTGCAATTGATATACGTGATTTTTTATTACTTTTATAAGTTTCAATTAGCATAAGTTAATTTTTGGGAGTGATATTTATTTGCTATTTTACATGTGATATGGATTCATCTTGTACTATATAAGGACATGCCAAGGTTTAGGTATGGGGAGGGGTCTAGGATTTTTATTTTAATTTTAATTTTAATTTTCTTTATTTTTAGGTTAGAATTTTTTTATTTATTTCTTTTCTTTTTAGGATTTTTCTAGATTTTTCTTTTTCTTTTACTAACTGAATTTTTTTTTAAAATTTTCGTAAGTTTATCTAGTTTTAAAGGATTTAGTGACCATATAGTTTGATTGGATAGGGATATCAATTTGATAGATTCCCTAATTCTATGAGAAGAGATGAAAATCTGAAAATTGAATACCATCTAGAATTTTGTTTATGTGAATATGCATATTATCTACACTTACACATTGGTTTAAGCTTGGGATAATGAGGATTACATAATACTTAAAAGAAAAAAATTATTAATTAGTTAGATACTTTGGCCTCAAGAAGCTTTTGTATTTACGCGAAAGATAATTAGGTAAGTTAAAAAAATAAAAATAAAAAATTATATATATTAACAAGTCTAATGATCAATTAGTTAGATATTTTGGCCTCAAGAAGCCTTGATATTTACACGAAAGATAATTAGATGAGTTATATAACTGAAAAAAAAGAAAAAAAAGAAGTGCTAAAAAGGCAACGAAGTGGTAATACTTCGAAACGTTTGTATTGTTCAAAAAAAAGTTGAAGTATGAAAGGTTTGAATCAAAATCCCAAGTTAAGAGCTATCATATGTTCACAAAAATACATAAGATCGAAAAACTTAGGAAGGATGATAATATATTTTAGGATTTGAAATCTTTAGGATAAAAAGATGGGATTTCTTGATAGGAGATTGAACTTAAAAAGATTACTTATGGAAACTATTGAACTTATTTTCTAGTGACGATTATTGATTTAAAAATATTTTTTTTCTTTCTACTTGTTTTTCTCTTTCTTTATTTTCAGTTATTCTTATTTTTCTTTATTATTATTTCTTAGTCTCTTTATATTCTTTTCATTGAATTTTGTGAATTTTGTGGGTATATTTAATGCAAACTCTCACGAGACAACACTCATCCAGTAGGGTAATTTAGGGATTTAACGGCGTGTTGCACATACTAAGTATAATCGTGAGTCCTATGAAAGTGGATTAGGCTTTTATTTTTAGGATCTTTAGTTTTTCTTTTTCTTTTTAGATTAGGATTTTGCTCGAGGACTAGTAAAAAGTAGGTATGGGGGTGTGATGTGTGTGCTTTATATACATATTTTACATCACTTTTTATGCCTATTATTTGTGATATTTAATCTGTATGGGTATTTTATTAGTGTTATTTTGCAGATTTTAGATCGAGAGCAAATTAGAAGAAAAAAATAAAAATAGCAAATTGATGATATCAAGTGAACAAAAGAGATGCAAAATCAGAATTCTGATGCAGAGTTGGAACATCTCAACAAACCTTTCACGCAAAATCAAAATTTCATAAAAATCTGAGACTGAAATGAACCAAGAGTTCGGCCACCCAGCCGTGTATTTCGGCTAAGCAGCCGAGGACCAGTGAACGGAATGCCAACTCAGAGGTCAACGCGAGTCAAAAAGCGAAGCTTCATTACAGCTGAAAATTCGGCCATCCAGTCGAATCTTCGGCCAGCTGGCCGAACTATGGCGGTGATTGTGGATAGAATTTTTTCCGTAATTGGTATAATTTTGAAAACCTAGATTTTGTATTCGAATAAGATTTTACTGCTCTTTGTTCTATATAAATGCCGCCAAGCCTCTTGTAACATATACAGTTTTTATCTATCTTTTATTTTGAGTGAAAATCAAATAAAATTTTGATGTTAACCATTAAATCTCAGAGCATCTTCAATGAAGAATTCTTCATAAAGGCTTCATCTTTTTAATACTCTCTTACCTTTCACTTTATTTGATTTTATTTCATGATCTATACTAATATTATATTGTGTTATATTTTCTTAGTTATGAACTAATTTTTCATAGCTAGGGAAAGATATAGGGATTGTATTGATGATATGATGTTGTATTTTGTGCAAATTCTACTACATGCTTTGTAAAGTTTGAATCTTTGCATGCTAAGTTGTTAACCTTGTGCTTAATATTATATTGGTGTGCACAATTAATTAGAAGGCTATGTTAGAGTTCGAAAGGAGATTATTTAGCAAAAACTGTTAGGATTAACAACTATAACTCGAGACGTTGAGACGTAAGAATTGTGCGGTCATGTAGGAATATGCATAACAATTAATGCTTCTTCTAATAAGCAATCTATTAGATCGAGAGATTGTAAATTCTACATTTAGAAGATATAATTGATATTATTCAAGAGAAAATGCTAATTAGGTTAGGCAATTCCGATTATTAGCATGAGTAGTATGAATTAGCACAAGTATAATATTTTATCTGATTATAATTACCGAAATCATTACGTTACTTCTTTTCATATATAAAGCAAACCATTTTAGTGGTAGTTTATTTATAATATCTTCCAACTAAATTGATTATTCAAATAGAATTAAGAAAGAATAGTTGATACTTGAAATAACAATTTCGTGGGACGATACTCTATTTCACTATATATTACTTCTTAACAATTGGTGCATTTGCAATTCGAACCACATCACGTGGGCTCGCAAAGCTAGCTTGAGCTAGTCTCGAGTCCGGATGGATTCGTGAAAGAAAATTTATATTTTTCTTGACTTACTCAATAAAATTTAAACAAAATGATAAGGAATACAAAAGATATAGTGTTTAGTCTTGGCAAAATAAATCTTAACTAAACAGTTAAAGAATTTGACAAACTAAATAATGTTAGTTAGATCTCTGATCGACAGACCAATCTTTTTTATTGATCTATCAATCCTTCGTTGGATGACCGTAGACGAGCTCCCTACTATCTATTATTTTGTCAAAAGTTTTTTAATGAAACAGGAAGGCATCCATTGTTCTCCCCTCTGAAGAAACATCACGAGAGGTTGATTTCTTTGGTCCACGATGGCAGTATTCATCTCTACGTGGTACTCTTGTCCATTTCTTGTCATTATTTTTAAGATTTTTTTCCTTTTTTTTCCAAACCCAACTGCTTAACAATATCTTATTTGTCTCCTGCACTAATTTCCATATAAAACAAAAACAAACAAGTCTAACTAATGATTTATACAATGCTATAGCTTCATTAACAATTCTGATTCTAATGGCCAACTACAATGTTAGAACAGCAATAATCAATTTCGATTTTTCAACGGTTGTGCTGTCTTCTTCTTCCAATCATCTTGTCCCAAAGTTTATAAAACGAGTTCTCTATGTCAGGACAAAAACTCGAATAAAACAATAAGATTAGAATTCACCCATCAACCAACATTTTTTATAAGGTATTTACAGACACCATATTTTTATTTATTTCCATGAAAATTTAAAAATAATCCATTATTCTATGCACTTTCTTAAACTGGGATGATATAATGTGTTGATACGTGGTTGGCTTCAGGTCACAATTAAACCTACAAAATTTGTGAGAGCTAAAGAAATGTGTACGTATATGCATCATATTCGAACATTTTATTCGCAAGTTTATGATCAAAAGTCTAAATCTCAACCTGAGCTTTTCTTGCTCCTTTGCATGTTGAGTAATTTTTGTGATCCTCTCATTTCTTTTTTTGGATAATATACTCTCTTCTTCTTAAATTATAACCGTTTATTATTTCTGAAATACATGATTCTGCATGAATTTGAACGTGACAGAAGCACGTAGGAAACTTAACTTCAAAGGAACTACGCGGAGAGATATGCTCTTATCCCCTCCAGCTTGGCACCAAGAGATTGAACAGTGAGAAATTACAGACAAACTGCCCCTTCATTTATTTTATTTTTTTTCTGTTTTTGAGTTCTTCTCTTTTAAGAATAAAACAAATAATGCATGCATGTGATGTGATGACATAATATTAATTATCGCACTAGAATTGTTGGCATGCGTTTGGAAACCATCCCACATGGAACCATGTGAGAATTTTTGGTAGGAGTTCATCAGACCCTGCTAAAAGTTGGGGTCATGATCAAGATGATAATGGAAGAAAATGTGAACTTAAAAGTTTGATTCTTCTGAATTTATTAGATATTATATGACGAATTATGAGATCGTATTGCAATCGCAACAGTGACGAGCTAGCGTGGTTTATGCACTTCCATTCACTTGTGACCTTTTGGCACATTATTCTGGAGACTAGAGACTATAAAAAATGAAAATTACTCTTGGGCCTGTCACTTACAAAGCCCAGATTGAAGCACGAACGAACACAATTACTGTTGGCCCACAATATTGTTGGCAAATAGTAGATATCGGACATAGTTGCATGACTCATGTTTTAAGTGCCGATGCTCTTGTCCCTCAGTCTATCAATCAAGATATATTGCTGATTTTCTAGATGAATTATTTATTTTTCATTTTTTATTATATTGTGTGTTTCTTGGTGAGGTTTATCTTAAAAAAAAAGGGTTATCTGCATGCTTTCGAAAATATATTCTCAAAAAAGAAGAAGAAAGAAACTCGTTTCCTATTTATATATGCAGAAATAAATTGACGCTTACGCTTAAAAAAAATGATCATAACTAGTTTTCTACAACATTTTGGTTGACGTCCACATGCATATCCTCCTCGGATTTTCTTGACTTGCGTAAACAGATTAATAAACTAGAGATTACACAAATATAAGCATATTTTTCAAAGGTTTACTTTATGAAAAAAGTTTAATGACAAGCTTAACAGAAAAGCATTAATTGTGGGTTAATATTGTATTGTATTTAATTCGACATCTTAAAATTTATGATCCATTTATAATTTCAGGTTTTCAACAAACTTTTACCCTAATATAAAATGGTTAGTAAAACAACTACCTTGCTATAATCTGGTCAAATATTCATTTGATTTGAGACTTAATTTTGAGTCAATATATCATCAGCTCTGAATACTTGGCTAACAAAATTCATGCTTAAATATTTGTATATATGTATGATGTATGTTGACATATTAAAGTTGAATTAAAATGATCCTTTGTTGAGTGAATGGAAGTACACAAAACAAATTTGAAGAAGAAACTTACTTCAATAAGTTAACAAAAAAAATCATAAATTAATGTTAATCGAAGTTGTCGTAGTAGTAGGAGTTTCTATTGAGGGATGAACAAATTAATTATACACATAAAGGGAAAGAGAATACAAAAAAAAAACGTACATATATAATGTTAGATCTACCTCAAAATATGGGGGAAAGAAAAGTTAGATCAAGCTAGGTTTTCACCTGAAATTGTATACAAATTCCTTCCTCGTCTTCCTCCACACAAAGCCACTGATTGCTGATGCAGCATCATCAAGATTCTCATATATCCATCCTCCTTTCTAACTTTAAAAAAGGAACAAATTGAGATCTTTAAATATGTTGTGAATCTTGAAGATGCTGCACCTGCAAACAGTGACTACTCATTACTACCCTAATTCAGTTTAGGGCGCATCTAACCTACTCTTAACCCTATGATCTCTAAGCCCTAGAAGTTTATAACAATGTACAGAGCAAACCCTACTTCTAGGATGTAAAATAGAGAAAACCCTTTAAAGAAAAAGGCTTAAACATTGGGAAGAAGAGAAAGGAAATGATCAAGAAATGAGGTAGCCAAGGCCGAGAGTGCTACAATGTAGAGGGAGGGAGAGCTAGAGAGGTTGAAGGCATGCAACAAAGGGTGGGGTCGATGGGTATAAATATTGGGCCTTGGGCTAGAAATTAGTTGCTGTGTGTGTGTGTGTGAGAGAGAGAGAGAGAGAGGAGATGGAGCTTGTAGTTGTTGTACATCACAGTCTATGGTGCCTAAAATTCTAGGAGGCCATAAGTGAGTGCTGACCTGTGCAAGTTGCCACGCAAGTCCATGGCATTGGCTCAGAGATTTTTCAGAGCTTGGAGGGTTGGAATTAAAAGAGGTGAAAGGGATAGAGAGAGAAGTTTCTGAAAATGGAAAGTTTAAGAGCCCAACAGCTAGAGATGTTGATTGAAAGGAGGAACCCTAGTCTGTAGCCTCCAGCTACAATCTCGTACACAAATATAATGAATGAATTGGGCACAGGTTTTGGAGAATCTGTTGCGTTTCCTGCAAGCATTGCAACGTGATCAGAGGAATTGACAGGTTTTTTGCAACCGCCAAAAATTCTTGTGTTCATTGGCCAACTAAGGTGTTGAGGTGCAAATTTTATTAAGACTAATAAATTCAGAAAATCTTAAAGACGTGATTTAATTAGTTTGTTTCTTCTGTTAATTAGGATGCACGACAAGTTCTTTATGATCAGTTTGTCAATATATTGCTTATGCGACTAATATAACAATATAAGACCATACCATCTTGTATCACAAGACTCATATGTTTACGGTAACTAATCTAATTATATTCTCCCAAATTTAATTTAATCGTGATATTGTTTAAATTATAAGGATATTAGTTCTCCTTAAGTTTTATGTCAATATCAAATATTTACATCATGTATATTTGTGGATCTTAGTATCATATACATAAGAAACAATCTTCATTATTGTGTACATAACAATAAATAATATTTTGTTGATAATCACCAAGTAATATTTATCCTACACTATTTTATTATGGTTATATTTATACATAAATATTTTCTCTTTGTTGCAAAAATATGAGTATAATAATATTTGATTCCATTTGTCCATGAGTTTTGATTGCCATGACGATTTCAACCACTAGATATGCTTTGAAAATCTTGCTCTCTCTATGACTTTCAATGTCCACTGCTTAGGTCCTAATAAACTGAATTGCATTGGGTCCAAGAGACAGCTCACTTTCTGCTCAATGTTCCGACAAAAATTGCAAGCCTCAGATGATCCTTAAACCACGCCGTTCATTTTCTTTCTTCAAATGCTTATGAAGTTGTTGGAATATCAATTTCCATCCAAACTATTGACAATTCCACGTTCATGAACTGATGCACTGGACACCAACTTTGTTCCTAAATTGTACGTAGGTGTGCAGCACAATAAATTAATTTTCTTAGTTGTTACTACATATAACTTGTAATTTTTTCAAGGTTTATTAATTTTGGCTCTGTTTGGCAAAAGAATAACGTATGTATAGTATTTTTCTAACAAAATACACAATATATTATAATTATGATTTAAAATCTTATATCGACATCGATATGTCAATCATTTCTACTATCAATATCAATAATATCAGCCATGACATCAATGATAATATTATAGCATCAATATTTTATCAGATACCTCAAAATCCAATGCGGTAGATATCAAAATCGGTCGATAGTTGAAACCATAGTTATAACTCATTAGCCCATTAGTCTTGCTCGACTACATGGAGAACTTGATTTGGTTATTATAAATTTAAGACCCACACTCTAAAGGTGGTGAACTCTCTCGGATATCTATCAAATGATATCATAGCTCGTCGAATCTCATACTCCCAGTTGCAATCGTGCGCGATATACTTTACTTTCATGTTTATTACTCACTTAAGATATTTAGACTTTCTGTTGGGAAATGAATTGGGGAAAAGAAAGAACAAAGATCAAATACACAATCAAAGACACCAGTATTTTATGTGAAAACCCCAAATCGGAAAAATTACGGAGCCGCACACAAATTCACTGTGTAGTATCAGAGAGATTATAGGAGAAGAAGAGAGAACCTCATAGCCGCTCTGTATTTACAATGGCACACACATCATCTACACAACCATAATGACAGCGCATCTCCTTTTATAGAGAAAACTAGGGTTACAAGTTGTGAATCACCAAACTGCCATTGACGCGTACCTCAAGTTTCACAGGCTACGAAGTTTTCAGACTGGATCGCTTCTCCTCTATGCATCTGAGGTGTCACTCTGCACGTCACTTCAGAGTGCCCCTCCACTTAAATTCTTCTGAGTGCTCTAGAGTGATACCAATTTGAAGTGCTCATCCGGAGTGAAACTCTGACCTTACCCCTCAACCTGAAACTCTGAACTCGTCGAAACTCTTTACCAAAATTGTTTCGCCCTCGCTCTGGGATTTGCAAGAGAGACTTCTCAAAGTAATTTTGCTCCGGGGGAATCACCCCCGAGCCCCTAGGAGGGGGCTCCCCGCGCCTCTTCCAACCCTCACGGGTAATAACTCTGCGTAGGGCAACGAGTGGTCAAGGCAATAATTAGACTCTACAACTTAACACTTTCTATATGTAAGAGAAAATAAAGGTAAACACCCTATATTTAGTGGTGGAGCTAAGATTTCAAAGACGGTGGGCACAAAATAGCGGGGCGGGTGCAGATTCGATGATTTCAGCGCAGAAGTCAATGCTGACGGCGCCTCAGTTGGTGCCGATGAATCCCAGGTGAGTCTCAGAGACCAAGCCCTTCGCGAGTGTCATCATGACCGCTGGATGGCCACAAGCGTCGGCCAGCTCGAGGAAGGCCTCGCCGCCTTAGCCACGTGAATTTTCGGGCCGCCCACTAGGACTGGCTTATTGCCTTGTTGAGGAACTCTGCAGTTGTCCCCACTGCAACATCAAGGCCCATTTAATTGCTTGCTCTAATTTTGATCACACAACATAAATAAAATTTATAAGAAATAACCATTGCCAGGTCAAGTGATTGTGAATCAACTGAAGTAAATAATGAAAGTACACCTAGAGGGGGTGAATAGGTGTAGCGCTAATCAAATGCGGAATTTAAAAATTTTACACTAATGAAATAAATACACAATAGATAACCAAAAAGTGAAGCTGAATTCCCGGTGAAGGGCTCTAAAACTTCTACTTAGAATTTATCTTTTATAAGAGTTGAGGTGCTTCAATAGCTCTCTTGGTTCAATACAAGTACATGCACAATAACAAAATCAAGCATGTATATATAAGAGCAATAAGAGCAAAGCAATATATAAGAGAAAGTATGTTTACCAAAAAATTGAGCATGAAAAATCTTTAATTACTTGAAAAGAAGATTACAACGGATCAAAATCTGATTACAGAAGAGAGAAGAATGGTTGAATCTCTCTTTTATTTGGTGCTAGGTTCTTGATGTAACAGTGGAGAGTGAATATTGTTTTCATTAATGAGCCGAACTGAAGCTTGATGTTCGGATCTTTTTACACTCGTTGAAAACACATTGGTAAAGCATAAACCTTAATCAGTGACTGAAATCTCAAAGACATTAAACTTAAACTCAGTAAGTTGTAAAAAGTCTTCTCTTTTTCTCTCTTGAATTCTCTCTTCCACACAATGTGTATTCAGCAGTCTTTGTAAGTTCACCTAGAGGGGGGGTGAATAGGTGATGGCTAATCTAATGGTCACTTAATGCCAAATAATGCGGAAGCTAAAAATAATTATGACCTAATTAAAACTTTTACACTAAACACCACGTATAACCAAAGAGTATTGCCGAATTCCCCGTGAAGGGCTCTGGACAAACTCCTCTAGATTCCCCTTGAATGGGTTGAGGTGTGGCTCTCTTGCTTGAATACAAGTGTTAGTCAACAATCCCAAGCAAGTATACAATATGAGCACAATGAATATATCAAGCATATAAAGATAGATAATAAAGCATGCAAGATATAAATGAGACAAAGAGAGAGAGAGTGAGCAATCGCAAACACAAGGGTATGTTTTGAGGTTCGAGCACACTTGCTCTACATCCCCGCCTTCGACACACGAAGGATTTCCACTATGCAAGATCCCAATGGATCTCTCCTTGGTGCCGCAACACCTACAAGCCCTCGGACTCCCTAGTCCCGTACACACGCAAGCTCACTAGCTCGCCGAGGCCGCACCTCGAACCAAAGAGTTCACAACCGAACTCCAAACCACCACGAGCACACTTGCCCGTCTCCTCAAAGTACAAGAATGAAATCTTGGTGATCTAAACACTTTGATCACCAATAAAAGCTCTCACTACAACACTCCTATAGGATGAATAGATCAATGGATGCTCAAGCGTTTGTGTGAGAAAACAAGGAAAGAATCTTTGGTGAAAACTCAAGAAAATCTCTTTTACACTCTTGATAAACTCTCCTTTTAATTGGAAGTATTGGCTCTAATTTTGTGGAGAAAAAACCTCTGGAATGAATGGGAAAAATTGGTTCTAAGAGTCTCCAAAATCTTAGCCCAAAACAATGACCAAACCCCCAATTTATAGGCCAGAAAAATATAGCCGGTTGGGTCTATCAGAGCTGCCGGTCGACCCGTGCGGTCGACCGCTAACGGTCAGAAATCCGACCGTTGGAGCCACGGTCGACCGCCCGGGTCGACCGAGCCACTGGAGCAGAGAGTCGAACTCTCTGTCGGTCGACCCGTACGGTCGGCCGAACTTTCCAGAGAGCAGAGCTCTCTGGAGCGGTCGACCCGTACGGTCGGCCGTCCTCCAGTACACAAAGGCGTGCACATCTGTGCACGTCGGTCGACCGAGCCGGTCGACCGACTTCAGGATTAGTTGACTATAAAGGAAGCAAGTCGACTTATCTAAAGCCTGAAACAGTTTTCTGGGATTTAAAAGTTAGTCTTTTTGATTGAAATAAAATCCCATAAAATACTTAAAAATCTACAAAAATAGTTTTACCAATATACTTTGATATACAAACATGCTTGCACAAAATCAAGGCATGTTATAAAAGATTGGACTATTTTTGTAACTTGAAAATATTTGGCTCAAGATAAAAACTGTATTTTTCAAAACATGTTTTCTAAACTTCTTTTTTCCAAAACATCTTCAAATAAAAACTAGATATTTTGAACTCATTAAAGCATAGTGTGTATGGATATGATCCACTACACAATTAAGATGAAATATCTATGTTTTTGACATAAAGCTCTAAACTTGATTTTGGTTAAAAGATAAGTATATGAGAAACACCAAAAACCAAAATAGTATTTTCTAAACTAGAAAATCTTTTGTAAAACAAAACTATCAAGAGTGTGTGTGCGTGGTATTTGAGCAATCCACCAACTATCTATCCTTTACATTTTACTCTAAAACAAAAACAAAATCTTATACCTAGACACAAGTCTTCATCTTCTTGAAGTCTTCCCTTGAAGCCTTCTCATCTTCTTGACTTGGTCCAAGCTTGATCCAAAAGCTCCTTGGATCACACCGTGCTAGCTCCAAATCTTGACATTTTATCCTTTGTTAAGCTATGCACCTACTAAGATCTTGATAATGAATCTGTCACTAATTAAACACAAGATCATTAGTAAACATAACTTCATGAGTTGATCATCATCAAAACTAGGGTGATAGGCCTTTGGGCCAACAATCTCCCCCTTTTTCATGATGACAAAACTCATGGAGTTATATATATGCATGGATTAAAGTAAAGCTTCAAAGAAGCTCCCCCTTAACTCATACATACAAAATAAATAATAGATATGGCAATAAGGCACATGAATATGTATGCAAGTATGGAGATAAAACATGCAACAAGCATAAATCAAAATCTTTTTCTCCTATTTGCAATACAAAAATATATATGCATAAACATAAATCTTACTCAACCATGCATATAAACTCAAAATCTTTCTCCCCCTTTTTGTCAATCATCAACAAAGGGTTCAAAGTAAAATCAAATCAAACAAATTTTTCTCCCCCTTTTTGTCAAAAACAAAAAGATCAAGAAGGGGTAATACAAATCAATCAATAAAGATTTATATGCGATATACATTCATGAAGAGGAAGACGCTAAGTTAGCTTCCCTACACATATGCATTACATGAAGAAGGGATGACAAGCCCTAACTCACATAACACATATTATGTAATGCATAAGAGGAGATGTGAAGCTCCCCCTACACACGTATATCATATAAATAAGAGTTGTCAAGCTCCTCAATTTATAATATACTCAACATGAATCTATATGTAAGAGAGATGTTAAGCTCTCCTTGCATATAGGAAATACATATCAAAACATTTTTTTTTTAATTTTAATTTTTCTTAAACAAAATTTTAAAAGGTATCAGAGCTCTTGTAAAACAATCAAATTTTAAGATACCAAATGGAAAATAATCATTATCATATTGATACCAATTGTAATTTAACAAATATGAAGTT
Organism: Agave tequilana; assembly: GCA_038442645.1. Lineage (NCBI taxonomy): Eukaryota > Viridiplantae > Streptophyta > Magnoliopsida > Asparagales > Asparagaceae > Agave > Agave tequilana. Next base: position 83,580 of record JAVJIF010007346.1, on the reverse strand, counting down.
GAAACATATAGATACCAATAGTAAACATAATGATCCAAAAATTTTTATTTTTCATCATAAACTTTGTGCTTTTAAAAATGTGAGCCAATTGAAAGTTAAGCACATAAGATCATATATATGTATGAAAAGAGTATACCAATTGACATTGATACATACATATATAAGAAAACAAAAATATGAGTATATACAAAAATTATCAATTTAGATACCAATTGAAAGAATCCAATGATACCAATTGACATAACAATAAGATCAAGTGTATATCTCATATAACTACCACCCTACATATGCTCAAGATAGAAGGTTTTCAATGAAGCATACAAGGCATAATCGCCCATCCATCCTCCCATTAATGGTAGGGGTTTTCAAAAATAGATTTGAAAAATAAGCTTTGTTTGAAAAACTCTACCAAATGAAGAACAATTAACTAGTTAAAATAATTTTTGAAAAACTAGTTAAAGATCCTTCAAAAACATGAAATCAAAGCATATGTATTTCATGAATCATACTAAATACATAAAAGTTCAATCACTCATAGTCCATAAAGCTCAAAATTATCTTGAAAAGTAAAAGATGAGTGTTCAAAGGTTATGTAAATAGCATTTTCATGAAAATAGACATTGAAGCTCAGTCAAACATGAATCTCATTTTTAGACAAGACATGAAAAAAAATTTTATTAAAAATAAATCATGAAATTTTTTTTATTTTTCATCTTAAAATAAACTTCAAGGTATATGTATGATTTATCCAATCCTAACAATACACATATATATCCCAAATATAAAAGAGTCTATTAAATGTATTTGCATGAAAGCAAGAGACTCACGGGTATACATGTATATTTATTAGATTTGAATTAAAATACATATACATGAAGTAAAGCATAAAATAGGCAAAACATGTATAAAAAAGAATCATCAAAACTAGTCTATACATATGCATATAGTGGATACAAATGAGCATGAAGTTCAAATATATATGAGTCAATTGTAGTTCACTATTCATATATGTATAAATGCAAGTTTGACACATTCTACATCTAAGCATGTAAATACCACATGAAGCACACAAATCATAAAACATGAACATGCTATGAATATTATAAATGAACAAGTATGAACATAAAAAGTAGGAGTTTAGAGATTGATACCAACTCCAAAGCTCCAAACTTGGTGGTCTTTCCCACCAAAATCTCCTTGATAGCGGTGCTCCAAATATGTGTCCTTTTAGTTCAATTGCACCCACCATCAAGGCACCGATCCTCTCACGTTTTGTGAGAGCCCTCACCTACATCAAAAGCAAATGGTGGGGGTTTTGGTACCCATATTTTCTTGGGTCCTTGGGGGCTAGTCTTGTAAGGAACCCAAAATCTTTTATTAGCAAAATTAAAATGATCTAACCTATCATAAAAAATTTTGCTAAATGGCCTTTGCGGCCACAATGTGTACATACGTACACCTTAGTATCCTTATGTGTAGGAGTGTGATCATGTTGTGCAACATAAGCAAATGCATGGTTATGATGTGCATGAATGTGTGGAGTTTGTTTCTTTGAAAACATTGACTCCAACCTAGAATGATTAAAAGCACAAGAGTTCAAAGTTGAACTCAAACCATCCATTTTATTTTTCAAATCTTTAATCTCATTAGTGGTGGCATGGAAAGCATGATGAGATAAAGAATCATTTTTCTTTTTCTTTTGTGAAACAAAATCCTTTTCTTTTTCACAAAATTTTCTTTTCAAAGACTTGTTTTCTTGAAAAACAACTTCTTTTTGTTTTCCCACCAAATCGACTTTATTTTTCAAAATAGTGTTTCCTTCACATAAATCATTCAATTTTGCAAGCAAGGAAACATTCTCATTTTTCAAATCTTTATTTTCTTTTTCTAAGCATGCCATTTTATTTTCTAATGAATCTTTTTCATTAAGCATGGCATCAAAATTCTTTTTCAAATTTTTGTTATCTTTTTCTAAACATGCAATGTTAGATCTAAATGTATCATGTTCTACATGCATGCAAGCAATGTTCCTTTTCAAAATATTATTCTTCTTTTTAAGCATGTCATATTTTTCAAGCACAAGATGACAAAAGGTAGTAAGCTCATCATATGACATGTCTTCATCATCGGATTCGGAGTTTACCTCAAGGGGGTTATCCCCTTGGACCATGTAGCACACGTTGGAAATGTCGCTTCCAACGTCCGAATCGCTCCCGGCATAATATAGATCTTTCTCGCCGAGGGAGGTGATGATGTTCCAAGCTACAAAAGCCGAATCAATATTAGAAACCCTAGATAAATAATCATCATTTAGGGTTGACTTGATAGCATGAAGGGATTTTGCATTAGCCTCAAAATTCTTACCATTTGAACAATATGAATCATTAGATATGGCAAGATAAACATGAATGCCTAAGGCCTTGAGGTACAATGACATCTTAACCTTCCAAATTTGGATGTTAAGAATGTCAAAGGTGGGTGGTGACATGAAGTCCATAGTGTGTGTACAAATCTTGTGATTAGCCTAAAATGAGGATCTTTAACTCTAGGTTGTTAGACCCAAATCAGAGTACCAAGCTCTGATACCAATTGTAAGTTCACCTAGAGGGGGGTGAATAGGTGATGGCTAATCTAATGGTCACTTAATGTCAAATAATGCGGAAGCTAAAAACAATTATGACTTAATTAAAACTTTTACAATAAACACCACGTATAACCAAAGAGTGTTGCCGAATTCCCCGTGAAGGGCTCTGGACAAACTCCTCTAGATTCCCCTTGAATGGGTTGAGGTGCCGCGTTGGCTCTCTTGGTTGAATACAAGTGTTAGTCAACAATCCCAAGCAAGTATACAATATGAGCACAATGAATATATCAAGCATATAAAGATAGACAATAAAGCATGCAAGATATAAATGAGACAAAGAGAGAGAGAGTGAGCAATCGCAAACACAAGGGTATGTTTCGAGGTTCGAGCACACTTGCTCTACATGCCCGCCTTCGACACACGAAGGATTTCCACTACGCAAGATCCCAATGGATCTCTCCTCGGTGCCGCAACACCTACAAGCCCTCGGACTCCCTAGTCCCGTACACACGAAAGCTCACTAGCTCGCCGAGGCCGCACCTCGAACCAAAGAGTTCACAACCGAACTCCAAACCACCACGAGCACACTTGCCCGTCTCCTCAAAGTACAAGAATGAAATCTTGGTGATCTAAATACTTTGATCACCAATAAAAGCTCTCACTACAACACTCCTATAGGATGAATAGATCAATGGATGCTCAAGTGTTTGTGTGAGAAAACAAGGAAAGAATCTTTGGTGAAAACTCAAGAAAATCTCTTTTACACTCTTGATAAACTCTCCTTTTAATTGGAAGTATTGGCTCTAATTTTGTGGAGAAAAAACCTCTGGAATGAATGGGAAAAACTGGTTCTAAGAGTCTCCAAAATCTTAGCCCAAAACAATGACCAAACCCCCAAATTTATAGGCCAGAAAAATATAGCCGTTGGGGTCTGTCAGAGCTACCGGTCGACCCGTGCGGTCGACCGCCAACGGTCAGAAATCCGACCGTTGGAGCCACGGTCGACCGCCCGGGTCGACCGAGCCACTGGAGCAGAGAATCGAACTCTCTGTCGGTCGACCCGTACGGTCGGCCGAACTTTCCAGTGAGCAGAGCTCTCTGGAGCGGTCGACCCGTACGGTCGGCCGTCCTCCAGTGCACAAAGGCGTGCACATCTGTGGACGTCGGTTGACCGAGCCGGTCGACCGACTTCAGGATTAGTTGACTATAAAGGAAGCAAGTCGACTTATCTGAAGCCTGAAACAGTTTTCTGGGATTTAAAAGTTAGTCTTTTTGATTGAAATAAAATCCCATAAAATACTTAAAAATCTACAAAAATAGTTTTACCAATATACTTTGATATACAAACATGCTTGCACAAAATCAAGGCATGTTATAAAAGATTGGACTATTTTTGTAACTTGAAAATATTTGGCTCAAGATAAAAACTGTATTTTCCAAAACATGTTTTCTAAACTTTGTTTTTCCAAAACATCTTCAAATAAAAACTAGATATTTTGAACTCATTAAAGCATAGTGTGTATGGATATGATCCACTACACAATTAAGATGAAATATCTATGTTTTTGGCATAAAGCTCTAAACTTGGTTTTGGTTAAAAGATAAGTATATGAGAAACACCAAAAACCAAAATAGTATTTTCTAAACTAGAAAATCTTTTGTAAAACAAAACTATCAAGAGTGTGTGTGCATGGTATACTTGAGCAATCCGCCAACTATCTATCCTTTACATTTTACTCTAAAACAAAAACAAAATCTTATACCTGACACAAGTCTTCATCTTCTTGAAGTCTTCCCTTGAAGCCTTCTCATCTTCTTGACTTAGTCCAAGCTTGATCCAAAAGCTCCTTGGATCACACCGTGCTAGCTCCAAATCTTAACATTTTATCCTTTGTTGAGCTATGCACCTACTAAGATCTTGATAATGAATCTGTCACTAATTAAACACAAGATCATTAGTAAACATAACTTCATGAGTTGATCATCATCAAAACTAGGGTGATAGGCCTCTGGGCCAACAGTCTTGTGCTCAGCTTAACCTTCTATGGTTATCCAACTTCAGGACTCAAGCATTAAGCATGCCTTTTTACCCTCAACCTCCAGGGGGTATTCTCTAGCTATTCATAATTATTTATAGAGGATTTTGGGGGTGTAACTGACCCTTAAATCTCTTCATAACTCTCCATTAAGTGGAGAAAATATGGATGTAATTAACCAGTTAATTGTTGTCTATTACAGCAGAAACGCGGGTCTCATGCTAGATACGGACCTCACTTTAGCCTTGAAACGCGGATCTCGCTGGCTCGCGTTTAGTGTTGAAACATAGAGCTACATAGGCTTGCATGTTGAAGTTGAAAATGCGACCCGGGCTAAGTATGCATTTTGAAGCAATAAAGCGACCTTTGTGTTTCTCAAAAAATGCGACCTTTGATGGCTCAAAGGCCCATCACACTAGTTTTGATGATGATTAACTCATGTAGTTATAGTACTAATAATCTTATGTTATTTAAGTTTTAGATATTCAATCAAGATTTTAGTTGGTGTAACTTCAACAAAAGATTCAAAGTCAAGTTTTGAAGTTAGCATGTGTTGATTAAAGAGCTCAAACTTAAAGATCCCATCAAGTACTCAATGAGGAGTCTAGCTGATGGAATTAAGTTTGGATCAAGTCAACATTGATAAGAAGATTTATTCAAGAAGACTTGAGTTAAGAGCTTGTGAGTTTAAGATTTATGTAAATAATAGATTAGTTTTGATTGCTCAAGCTTATGCATACACAAAATTTTTAGATTTCAATTTACCCCATTTTTGGTTTTATGAATAGATTTCATTAAAAAAATCAGTTTATATGTTTTATATGTGTTGGATTCTATCCATATACATTGTTCATCAAATGAGTTTAACAAACTTGTTTTTGTATTTATACTAGTTTTAGAAAAACTAAATTTGTTTAAAAGTTTAGTTTTCAAAAAAAAAACTTTTGTTTCAAGATTGAATTTCTATATCTTAAAACAAGTCCATTTGTTTGTAATATGTGTTGATTTGTATCACACATAATTGTATTTCAAAAATATGGTTATTGGGCTGAGCCGGTCAACTGACTGAAGAGCTCATTTGCTCTGCCGATCGACCGAACGGTCGACCGACATGCACAGACGTGCACGAACCAAGAGAGCTAGAGTTCAGTCGAACGATTGATTGACCGCAATAGAGATTGGTCGACCAACCGATCGACTGATTATGTCTGCAGAGCTCTCGGCTTTTCATGGTGGACCGCCCGGTGGACCGCCAGAGAGCAAGGCTCTCTGGAGTTAAGCTCGGTCGACTGCGGACTGACCGTTCTGCTGGTCTGCTCGACACTCTTCCAATTTTTTGGCCATAACTGATTGTACTCTAAAATTGAATTTTTATCATCACTTTTACACATATATCCTTGATCATTCCTTTATTAATTAATGTTATTAACCTCTTTTTTGATTGTGGTGTGTAGTTACTTAAATGAGAGGATAAAGATACAAGAAGCTTCATTTTATCCTTAATCCTATCTAAAGTTGGATTTTAAATTAATTAAATCCAAAAGAGGAAAGGATTCTTCTTCATCTCCTAAATTCAAGTTCAAATTCAGAAGATAAAGTTCTAGAAGATGAATGAGATAAAGCTAATTCTATAAGGAATAAGGAGGATAATTCAAATTAAATGGAGTTCAAAATCAATTCAGACTCGGATTCGGACTGCACCTATTTTAGTATTCAGATCATAATATTTGCTACAGATATTCAAATCTGATGATTTAAGATACTACATAAAGAAGACTTGAAGGACTATAATTGTTCTGTTCATCATTCTATCAAATTCAGCCGTCTGATGAGTCATATTCAGCAAACAACACGCCAACTTGCTGCAGGACTGAATTCCCTATTGAATTAGGAAACTTTCTAATTTGTATCCTATTGTGATTAGATTTGAGGCCTATTTAAAGAGCTGAAATCTCTCATTATGAAGCACCTCTACATCAGAGATTATAACTTAGGATTTTTATTTTAGTCTTTTCTCTAAATTTCTTTTGTAATTTTTAAATTCTGATTCTATTTCTAGTTCAAACTTTGTAAAGAAGAAGGAGGCTCTTTGTAATTGAAGGTGACAGCATCAATAACAAGGTTTTTCTTTCTAATTTATCTTTATTTACTTATTTTATTTACTTACTTTCTTATCTATCATGGTTTCTTTAGTTCTCATCATGAATAGCTAATCTTTTTTCATGACTTACTAATCCCTCCACCACTACTTCTAATTCTAGGTTAGAATAAACTGATTGGATCATATGCATGCTTGAATCTTGGATTAGTTAAAGTTCTTGAAGGCACATGATGATGACTAGTTAAATCCATATATATTATTACTTTTCAATGGTTTTTCTTATTCTATGCTTAGATAAGTTTGATAGTTTAATGTTGAATCTTAGTTATTCTTCTTATTCTATTCTTAGAAGGCTTTGATAGTTTAAATTTAGGTCTTGATTAGTGATTATTTCAAATAGGATTTAGTTTTTATCATATGCATCTTGCTTGAATTAAAGGCAACTCTAAAATCTAACTTTTATGATCTAAAGTGAAGTAAATTCTTGCATAAATTAGGAAGTTAGTGGCGGTAGATGATTAGTAGGTCATATTTCTTTAATTATTTTCTAAAACCCTAGATTACTCTCCAAATTTCATATTCTTCTTTATATTTTTAACACTTAATGATTGAGTTCTTTTTCTTAGAAGAATACTTAACCAGTTTAGTATTTAAGGAGATACCGAAAAGCTTCTATCGCATTTCTCCCAGTGAATTCGACCCAAATAGCCCTTGCTACCACGGATAAATTGTGAAAGACAGAGATTTAACTGACATTGAAATAATATCCTTTTAACTCTTTAATTTATCTCTATTTTTGGTAATCAATAACTTTTATTCTTATATTTAATCAATGTGATTTAAATTGCATTACGAAGATAACTTCAATATCTACCTTTCACTATTTTGATCATAACTTCTTACTCCGATATCCTATCTATTTAATTCTAGTTAGATTAGGAAGCTAACTTAAATATCTACAAATTCTTTATATATATTTATTTTCAAGTTCTGACGTTTTAGGCTTCAAAAATGTACTGAAATCTGACCTATTGTGCAAAGCTTGTTTCTGGATAGTCGACCGCCTGGTCGACCACCAGGCTTCAATGGCTATAATTCTAGCCGTTGGACGGTCGATCGAGCAGTCGATTGACAGGCCATTTCTGGCCTTGTTTTAGCCTAACAACTAGTTTTTCTTGGGGCTATATATATGGAGTTTTTTTGTGAGTTTTTAAGAAGTTTTTCAAGAGCCTATATTTTCATCTTCAGCAGAGCTTTTTCAACAACTTTTATAGCTTCATTTACATATTAAAGAAAGTTTTTGAGAGTACTTCTTTTAAGGTTTCAAAAGGATTTTTTTTGAGTTTTCACTTTCAAATCTATCTAGTTTTTTCACATAAGTTTGAGCCTTTCATTGCTAAATCTATCCTATAGGATTTTTGTTTGTGAGAGTATTTTTATTTATGATCAAGAAGTGATCACCAAGAGTTTTACCTTGTATTTGTAAAGAAATTGGATGTTGTGGCCTCGGCAAGCTTGCGGGTTCGCGTGTGTTGTTGTTCCTACGAGAACAAGTGAGGGACATGCGGGTCCAAGAGTACTTGTCGGTGTTGTGGCACCGAGTGATATTGTTTGATGAGTTATAATGAAAATCCTTCATTGCGGTGAAGGCGGAGACTAGAGCAAGTGGCTCGAATCTCGAAGCAATTCTCTTGTGTTTGTGATTGCTTATCTATCTCTTTACTCACTTGTGTTTATATATCTTGCATGCTCATATTTTTTACATTTTTATATGTTGGATATTACTTTTGTTCAATTGATATGCATGCTTGGATTGCCTAATTGCTTAATATAATTTACTTGCTTTATTTAGTGTAGAATTATTAGTTTAAATTTTTAATTTCACATTTTACTAGCACATCACCTATTCACCCCCTCTAGGTGATTATAAGTGGTATCAGAGCTTGGTACTCTTGATTTGGGTCAACAACCTAGAGTTAAAGATTCTTAGTTTGCTAATCACATTATTTATTTATACACACACATGGATTTTCTTGCATCTCCCATGTTTGATATTCTTGACTTCAAAAATTAGAAAGTTAAGATGTTTATGTATCTTGAAGCCCTTGGTATATATATTTATCTTGCTACTATTAAATAATCATATTTTGAAATGGTAAATATTTTGAGGCTAATGCAAAAGCCATTCATGCTTTAAAACTAACGCTAAATGATGATTATCAAACTAGAGTTTCTAATATTGATTTGACTTTTGTAGTATGGAACATTTTGAGCTCTCTTGGAGAACAAATGCAAAATGACAAGGAAAGAGACTCGGATAAGAGAAGTGATACTTTCCGCATGTGCTATATGGTCCAAGGGGATGACACCCTGAGGTAAATTCTGATTCCAATACTGATAATGATGATGAGATTCTATATGATGAGCTTGCATTGCTTTGTCAAAAACTTCTTGAGAAATATAATTTGTTAAAGCTTGAAAACAAACGGTTGAAGAAAGAAAATGATTACATTTTAAAAGAAAAAATTCTCTTCAAAATAAATTTGAAATTATTTCAAAAGAAAATGAATCTTTAAAAATCAAGTTGCTTTGATTTCTAAAGAAAAGGAGATTATTTTAAATGAAAATGAGTCTTTGAAAAATAAAATTATTTTGGTTGAAAAAGAAAAGACTTCTATTTCTCTTTCAAAAGAAAATGATTTTGATTCTCATGCTTGTCATGTTTCTCATTCTAATATTGCTTTATCCTCTATTGACAAAAATGAGATTTATGTTTTGAAAAATAGAATTGATTGTTTGAGCTCAAATTTGAGAAATTATGCCTTTAATTATCTGGATAGGAAACCTTGTTTCAAGAAAAACACGCTCCATATGTTCATGCACACCCTCCATGGCATACACCACATGCACAGAATGCTCACGCCCATATGTATGCTAGAGTGTACACTTGTACATATTGTGACCGCAAAGGCCATCTTGCAAAATTTGTTATGATATATTAAAATTTTCAAAATTTGCAAATAAGAATATTTGAGTTTCAGTGCTACTAATCCCTGTGAACCTAAAAAGATTTGAGCACCAAAATTTACACAAATTATTTTTGATGTAAGTGTGAGCTCTCACAAGACGTGAGAGGATTTGGTGCCTTAATGGTGGATGCAAATTGAGCTTGATGGATACAAATCAATGGATGCATCACAATTAAGGAGTTTAGGTGGGAAGGCTACCTCATTTTAGAGAAATGGAGATTAGTTCAATCGGTTTTCGTAACTATCTCTGTCCTTCATTTTATATTTTGAAGCATATTATGATTTACATGTTTTAATTATATATTTAAGTGCAAACTTTGTTGGAACATGTGACAAACTTGTATATCTTTTGAAATACACTCTTGTTTTATTCCCTACATGATTCATACTATTTGTGTACTCATTTATTGTTTGGCTATATGTGTATATCCGAGTTTTGATGATTCTTACATTTATACATGTACTCTTTTTTTGTAAATGCTTTTGTCTTGAGCATTATTGTTTTTATCTTTATAAATATGATTATTATATGACTCTTGTGCACTCAGTTTTTGTTTACTCATAATTTTTATTCATGATCTTGAATGTGCTACATAGATTTTGAGTGGCAATTCCTATGTAATTAGCATATTTCATGAGAAATATATGATTTGTTTCATATTTAAAGAATCATTAACTAGTTTTCAAAACTATCTTAAATTGGTTCTTTTATTCTTTACTTGATTTTATTTTCAAATTGATTTCAACTATTTTCAAATTATTTTTTTTTTTGAAATGCAACCCTTAATGGGTAGTTGGCTCGGTGATTATCTCTTGTGTGCTTAAATGACTATTCATTTGATATGTACATGTAGGTTAGTGATTTCAATGAGTTATACACATGATTCTTATGATATTTTAATTTTTTCATACTCATTCATATTTATCTATATATATACATTCAATTTCAAGAGGTATTTCTATTAACATACATACATATATATAATTAATTGTGCAATATTTAACAATGTTCATATATGTTTTATAGCTCAATTAGTTTCATACTAAACTTGGTTTTACTTCAAATATATTTGTTTTGTATTTAACAAGTTTATTCATTAGCTTGTGAGTATTTCAAAAAAAAAATTTAACCTAAAATGATATCTATGTTTATTTTTACTCACAATTGGTTATTGAGAATTTACTATCAGTTTATTAAAAATTTTAATTGATTTCTATCATTTTAATGCTTATTGCCATATGTAAGGGAGTTAACTTAATGTCTCCTCTATATATAAACTTTTGATGAGTGTATTGTATAAAGAAGAGCTTGACCTCTCTTTTCTCTATGATGCACATGTGTAGGGGGAGCTTAACATCTTTATTGATACATTTCATATTATGCTTATGTGAGTTAGGGTTTAGTCATCCCTTATTCATATAATACATATGTGCAGGGGAAGTTAACTTAACGTCTCTCCTCTTCCTAGATTTATATCGTGTATACATTTACCATATTTTCTTTACCCCCATTGTTGATGAATTAACAAAAAGGGAGGAGAAAAATTTAGAGTTTACATATGATGTTATATTTATGTTTTTGCATATATGTCTATGGTTCATGTTTCTTTATAAGATTTATCAAATATCTACAAGTTTTATATTATACATGAGTTAGGGGGAGCTTTTATAAAGCTTATGTTTAATCCATACATATATAACTCCATGAGTTTTGCAATAATCAAAAAAGGGGAGATTATTGGCCCAACGGCCCATCACTCTACTTTTGATGATGATTAACTCATATCGTTATAGTATTAATGATCTTGTGTTATTTAAGTTTCAAATATTTAATCAAAATCTTGGTTGGTGTTTAGTTTCAAAAAAGATTCAAAGTCAAGTTTTGAAGTTAGTACGTATTGATTCAAGAGCTTAAGCTTAAAAATCACATCAAGTACTCAAGGAGAAATAGACCTCGATGGAATCAAATTTGGATCAAGTCAAAATTGAGAAGAATATTTATTCAAGAAGACTTGAGTCAAGAGTTTGTAAGGATAGAATTTGTGTAAAGAATAGATTAATTTTGATTGTTCAAGCTTATACACACATACACACAAAAGTTTTAGTTTTTACTTCAATCGATTTTTGGTTTTATGAATAGATTTCATGAAAAACAAGTTTATATATGTTATATGTGTATTAGATTCTATCCATACACATTGTGCTTTAAATGAGTTAACTTGTTTTTGTATTTATACTAGTTTTGTAAAAAACTAGATTTCTATTTAAAAGTTAAATTTTCAGAAAATATGATTTTTGTTTCAAGATTGAATTTTTATATCTCAAAAAAAGTACATTTATTTGTAATTTGTGTTGAGTTTTGATCACACATATTCGTACTTCATTGTATTTACATGAACTGATTTTTATAAAATTTATTGAGATTTATTGGTACTTAAATAAGGTTTAAAAAGATCTTTAAATATTTCAAAAATATGACTTTTGGGCCGAGCCGACGACCGCACGGTCGACCGAATGTAAAGATCAATTGCTCTGTTGGTCGACCGCATGATCGATCGATGTGCACAGACGTGCACAGACGTGCACGAGCCCAAGAAAGCTAGAGTTCGGTCGACCTATCGGTTGACCATAGTAGAGATCAGCCGACCCACCAGTCGATTGACTATGTCTTCAGAGCTCTCGGCTTTTCTCGATCGACCATCCGGTTGACCACCAGAGAGCAAGGCTTTCTGGAGTTGAGCTCGGTCGACCACGTGGCCGACCGTTCTGCTGATCTGTTAGACACCCTTCTAGTTTTTTGACCATAACTTTTTATTCTGATATTCAATCAACGTGATTTTAAATTGCATTACAAAGTTAACTTTAAGATCTACATTTCTTTTTCAATTTTATTTTTCTGATTCAAACATTAAAGATATCAAAGATTTGTTTGAAGTTAATTCATATTCTGAAAATAGTTTACAGTTTTCTAATTTGATACCTTTGAATATTTTGATCATAACTTCTTACTTTGATATCAGATCTATTTAACTCTAGTTGTATTTGAAATCTATATCTACAAATTCTTCCTATATACTTTTTCCAATTTCTGACATTTTGGGCCTCAAAAATACACTCCAAGTTGACCTATTGTGCAGAGCTAGTCTCTGGAAGGGACCGAGCTCCAACGACAGAATTCTAGTCGTTGGATGGTCGACCAGGCAGTCGACCAACAGACCATTTCTGATCTTATTTGAGCCTAACGGCAAGTATTTCTTGGGGCTATATATATATGGGGTTTTTTTGTGAGTTTTCAAGAAGTTTTTTAAAAGCCTATTTTCTTATCTTCAAAGAGTTTTCTCAAGAAGTTTTAGAACTTCATTTACATATCAAAAGAAAGTTTTCAAGAGTACTTCTCTTGAGTTTTCAAAAGGATTTTTTTCTTGAATTTTTTCTTTCAAATCTATCTAGTTCTCTCACGCAAGTTTGAGCCTTTCATTGCTAAATCTATCCTATAGAATCCGTGTTTGTAAGAGTGTTTTTGTTTATGCTCAAGAAGTGATCACCAAGAGTTCTACCCTGTATTTAAGAAGAAATTGGAGGTTGTGGTCTCAGCGAGCTTGCGGGTTCGCATGTGTTATTGTTCTTGCGAAAATAAGTGAGGGACTTGCGGGTCTCAGAGTACTTGTAGGTGTTGCGGCACCGAGTTATCTTGTGAGATCTTGTTATAGTGAAAATTCTTCATTTCAGTGAAGGCAAGGACATAGAGCAAGTAGATCAAACCTCAAATAATTCTCCCGTATTTGCGATTGCTTATCTCTCTCTTTACTCACTTGTGTTTATATATCTTGCATGCTCATATTGTTCGCATCTTTATATGCTTGATATTACTTGTGTTCTGTTGATATATATGCTTGAGATTGCCTAATTGTTTAATATTGTTTACTTTCTTTCTTAGTGTAGAATTATTAGTGTAAATTTTTAATTCCGCATTTGATTAGCAAATCACCTATTCACCCCCTTTAGGTGAGAATAACTTTCACATATGTCAAAGAACGTTACCTTCACGTTTGTCAAAGAATGCTACTTTCACGTTGTTGATGAAGTGTGACATCCGCGTACGGGGTTGAAATGTGATCCTCACATTTGGTCTGAGATCCGCATTTTAGAGGCTTTGTCTTCAGTAATTTTTAGACAGCCTACAGAACTTCCTCCAAAGTTTTCGAAACTCTGTGTTTGACTAGGAAGAATTTTGGAACACTTTGGACTTCATACTAACTTGAATCTTCGTAATTGGACTAGCAATCTCTTTAAGTATCCTGAGTCTGATCTTGTCTGGTTTCTTATCTTCATGAGTGTACTGTTGAACTGCTTAAAGTCTCTATAGAAGATCATCATTGTAAGTATTTAGAAACACAGTCTAAAACTTCTCTGAGCTTTGATTTGTTTATCGGTGTACTATTAAATCAGTTGAAATATTGACTTCTTCTGCCAGTGTACTATTAAACTGTTTGCAAAAGTCAGACTCGGTCGGCAAGTCTGTTACATCTATTTTCTTTAGACCAGATAGACCAAAGCGCTGAGTTTTGAATGCCATAGGTAACAGTTAACTTAGCAATTTGAAAGTGGGATACCTCCATTAAGGAAGTTAAGTAAGAGAGGTGTAATTTTAATCCAAGGATCTCGTTTTCATTGAGAAAATCAAAAAAATTATTGTTAGAGGTTTAATTAACTTAACAATTAGATGGATTTGTAATTTGAGCAAATTGAATTGTCAGAGGACTGATGTTAACTTGACAGGGATTTGTTTACTGTTAGAGGTGTGATGTTTAACATAACAGTAATTGAATTTGTGATTTGAGCAAATTGGTGGACCTGTCATTCTATTGAAGAGAATTGACAAGGCAAATTTGATCCGTTTGAGGATATATTGAAGTTTTACTATCAGAAGTGTAATGTTAACTTGGTAGGGTTGTGTGCTAGAGGTAATGATTAGTTTAGCACCAAAAGGTCTCATTTTCACTAAGAAAATCGAGGATATCATAGTTAGAGGTGTAATATCAACTTAACAGTGAGATGAGTGAAAGAGGTGAAATATTAACTTAACACTAGAAGTTTTATTTTTATTGAGAAAATCGAGAAGATCACTGTCATAGGTGTAACTATAAATCACCTAGAGGGGGGTGAATAGGTGATGGCTATACTAAATGGCGAATAATGCGGAATAAAAATTTACTTGCTAACAACCTAACAAAAACCAATCACAACTTAAGAAATACTTACAAATAAGTAAACAATATAAGAGTACAAGTAATTAAAGAGAGAGTAGAGTGAAGAGAGAAAGAGTAAGCAATCGCAAACACGATGATTTATTTTGAGGTTTGAGCCACTGCTCTATATCTCCGCCTTCAACACTATGAAGGATTTTCACTATGACTGATCTCACTAGATCGTCAACTGTTACAAGTTCTCACTAGAATTCAATGGACTCACAAGTCTTCTCTCGCGATGTTGCAACACTAACACGGAGCTCACTAGCTAACTTGAGGCTGCAACCTCTACAACTTCTCAATAGAAGAAAATCGGTGACCTACACTTGATCACAAATGGCTTACAAGAACAATCCTATAATCAGGTTGAGGAGGTGAAACTCTTTGGGATTATGTAGTGAAAATATAGCTTATAGAGATGTAGAGGGAAGGCTCAAGTTAAAATTAAGAATGAGAAAATTTGGCTCAAAAAGAAATCATTTAAGAAAAAGCTAAATCTTGATGTAAACTTGTAAAAATTTGATCCAAACTTTAGAAGTCTTGTTTTTGAGTTTTTCTACAGTCTCACTATTTATAGGAGATGAAAACATGAGTAAAAAACCCAAAAGAGCCGTTGGAAAAAGACTCAGAAAAAGACAAAACAAAATATAGCCGTTGGAAAAAAATACAGAAGAAAAGTCTTCTGTTGGTCGACCGCCAACGGTCGGATTTTCGACCGTTGGGATAGCGGTCGACCAGTTGGTCGACCGTTGTTCCCAACCAGAGAGCTAAACGGGTCGTGATCCACAAGGAGGGACTAGCGATAGAAGATTTTTTAGCAAGTTCTCTTTAAGTTACAATCAATAGTTAAATATCTTCTTTTAATTCTTAAAAAGAAAAAGAAAAATAAGTTACAGTTAAGTTAAGAAGAAAGTGGTAGGTTGAGACGGTGGAGAAAATAGAAGATGGATTTATACAAAGAAATTAAAAGTGTGAATAAAATGGTTGGGAGATTATGGTGATCTAAACTAAAGAATTAAAAGAAAAGAAAAAAATTACTTACCTCTTCTGTGCTCATATACCTTAGATTCGTAGCTACGACTTACCTAGTCTTTGAAGGCAATCAAGCATGACATGTAGAATCTTCCCCCTTCTCGATCTACACTATGAATAAAAGGGCAAGCTAAACTAATAAAAGAATGGTTGTTCATCACCATAGGCCATTAAGGGCACTTGCAATAGCGAAGCAGTCTCGAGGCTATCGATTCACTTGGATTGCAAAACACATTAGAGGAAAATAAACAAAAACAAGAGTAAAGAAGAAAAAAAACTTCGATTCGATTCAAATAACAATGAAAGAAAAAACTTACTTACACCAGTGTCACTCTCAGTACAAGCTCGCTCTCATTCCTCCATGAACCTCGTCTCTTTTCTCAGTTACATAAAGAAAAGTAAAATTTACATAAAAGGAAAAATAAAAACCTACACTAAAAAGAATGAAAAACTGGCCTAAGAATCTATCTCTGTTTCATCGTCCCCTGTAGTCTCTGAAAACCCAGTATTTATAGGCAAAAATCAAGCAAGGGAGAGCAAACGAAGATAGGGGAGCAAATGCTGCCCCAACAGATCCAACAAAGCCGCGAAAACGCGGCTTTGGCCATATTTCCATGGCCAAGGTATGGCCAGGTGGCCATATCCGGGGGATGTTGCTCCCTAACTTCGCGATATGTTTTTATCTCTCATTGGATTTGCAGTATTGGGTCCTGAATTTGACGAAACCTCCTTTAATTTTCGGCTTTAACAATTTGTAAAGATCTTGAATTAATCGCTTGTTCAACTAGTTTTATCTTCTCTGATTTACCCTGAATTACCCTGATTTGCCCTGATCTTTCATTTGAATTAATTCTAAATTAAATCAGAATTTTGATGGGCTTTTAGGCTCCCTCTCCCTTAGTAATGGGCCTGCATATAAATTATACAATAAATAGGATTAATAATAGAGTTTATTATATAATAAATATGAGAATATGACAATAAATATGCAATATCAGTGATCGATCATGTATGTTTTGAAATCACGAGTTAAAAGTGTGTGCTTTAGCTTCCTCGATATTTTCGTTATAGCATAGAGGCTAAACGGGTTGAATCCACAAGGACGGAAAGTGATAGAAGTTTTTCTGGTATGTTCACGTGTGTGTTAAAGTTTCTTCTATGTTTTAAAGAATGAAAAGAAAGGAAAACAAAGAATGAAAAGAGAAGGATTACAGTGAAAACGAAGAAGTGAGAAACATAGAAAAGATGATTTTTTTTGTGATTTTTGAGATATATCTAAAATAAGGTAAAACGGAAAGAAAACTCTTGGCTACTAACTACGAATGACTCCACTAACCATGCTAACCTCTTATCTCACATGTATCCTTGGTCATCACTAGTCCTTAGTTCAAGAGTGTTTCAAAGCATGACACATAAGATAACTCCCGCATTCAAACTCAACAAACAAGTGCAAGCCACACTTAAACCATCAAAACTAAACAAGTGCAAGCATGGAATAAAATAATATTAGCTTGTTAGAGAGTTAGGATGTTAGAGTGTTAGAATCCATCATCATGAGCCATTAATGGCTCTTGCAAGAGCAAGGCTAAGTAGAGGCTATTAGATTCATGTAGATTATGAAGTAAGAAGTTAGCAAGTTAGTGGTTAGTAGTTGTTGTCATGAGAGAAAATTAGCTAAACATGTAAAAGGAGTTAGAGAGAAGAAATAAAGAGAGATAATGAGAGAACCTTTCATAAATTGACACCTTCCATTACAATCACTCTTGCTTTCCACCCATGGACCACTCTCTTTCCTATTACAATATCTATAAGAAATGGAACATACAAAAGAGGAAAAAGAAGAACAACTAACCTAAACTACCTTAAAAACTACATAAATGCTAGGGTATTTATAGGTGAAACAGAGCACCAGAGGAGTTGTACGAAAACGCAGCAATGGCTGCGTTTTCGCGGCCATAGTGTGGCCACGAGCGTCGCCCACCTGCCATGCGTTGTCACTTCGCCCCTATCTACTGTACGTCCTGGTTTCTGGAAATTGGCACCCAGTTTTGACAGATTCACCTTCCAAAGTCAATAGCTATATGTGTAGGCTTTAAATCACCAAATAAATGGGATTTTAGGCTTCTTCTTTATTTCATGCCATGGACCTAGAAACATACAAGAGAGGTATTATTAACAGAATTTAATATTGAATAAATGTGAAGTTGTGGTATAAAATATGCAATTTTAAAGACTAATCACACCCCACACTTATCTTTTGTTCATCCCGAGCAATACAGAAACTAACTAAGAAGATTATTACACCACTTTCACAGGTGATGTGATTGCACAGAGTGTGTGCAACAAACGTTAAACCTCTAGGTTTCCCCTAGAAGAGGAGTTTTGTCTCCTGAGAGTTTTTAGCAGATTACACCCACAAAATCTATAAGAAAGAAATCAAATGTTAGTATTTTGAAAACGCATTTTGAAATAGAGAAAAGTGTTAAAATATTTATACGAAAATTTAAGTGATTGAAGGTCATAGGTTAATTAGAAATTATTCTTCCTTAAACTAAGTCTAAATGCAAAATCTTGTTATAAATTAAATGTAAGAATTTAAAATTGAATTGATTCTTTGATCTTTCATATAACTCTTAGAAAAATATGCATTTTGTGAACTGTGAAGATTTCTAAGATATTGACTCAAACTTTCATGCTATTGATTTGTGTATCTTTATTTTTTTATTTTTTCTTCCTTTAGTTTTCTTAGGCTTTCTTATTTACCCGGATAGTGAGCATTTAACCGGTGACTCTCAAACTAGATAATTTTATGGCACCAGATGAGAAAACATCCCTCAGACTTAAGAACTCAAGTAAATAAGGCCGCAAAACTAATGGGAATTATTTTGTTTTTATCTACCGTTTTAGGCATGAATAATCTTGCTTCCTGAGGCATAATTATCCAACTTCAATAAGTGATTTTTATTATCATCATTTTATTTTTATATTTTTATGACATTTTCAGTCTTTGTTTCATTCCTAAAAAATTGTGTAAGTGTGAAGTGCATATATCTAAGGCAAAGAATTCAAGATCAAATTATCTTTCCAATCTTACTTTCTTATCCTAAAATTTAAATAAGATCTATTATTTTAACTTGGTAAAAATTCATAATTTTTCCTAATTCCTAAGATAATCTTAATTTTCTTAAAAATAAATCAAAACTATTTCTCTTATTTCAAATAGTTTTGTAAAAAAGAAAAGAAAAGAGTTTTTATACAAAAGAAAATTTTAAAAAGTTCCTAAAAAAGAAGTGTAAAAGAAAAAAAAATGTAAAACTAGCTATGTTAGTAAATCCTCTCCCACACTTATCTCATGCATTGTCTTCAATGCAACGTGAATGTGTATATGCATGAAACAAAATAGGGAAGGAAAAATTATCTCATGGTGGTGGTTCCGGTGGTGGTCTAATTGGTTGACGAAATGCGGTCCAATTTAGAAATCGTGAATCTTATAGAAACCCACCAGTGACCTCTTTAATACGACCCATTAAAAGAATGATTGAGTGAATGGTCTTATTTAAAAAAGTATCCCATCTAATTTCTAATTTTCAAAAATAATTACTGAATCATTTTCTTCAACATCCTTGTCCAACAATGAAGTATGATTTAGGGAGATGGTTGATTTGGACTCAAATGGAATAGAAACAAAAACTGATACCGACTCGGGAATTTGACTCAGATCAAGTCGAGATTCAAAAGGGAGAACCGAAATTAGTTCAAAAATGAGGTCTAGACCAAAGAATTAATGTTCACACTCTTTCTCCATCAATGAAGTGTAATCATAAGATATTGGTGATTCAATTTTACGATGTACTGGTACAAGATCAATGTTGACTCCGGAATAGAGAAAAAATTTGGTAAAGATACCGGAGTCATTATTAAATCAAAAAGTGAAATGAAATTAGCAACATGAGGTTCAGAATCACTTTCAAGTTCAAGTTCAATTTCAGGATAAGGATAACTGGCTAAAATATCAAGATGGTTCTCAAAATTTGGGAAAGTCCAAATGGACGCAATGAAATTGAATCTTGATTTTGATCCATGGAAGGAATGTGAATGGGTGAAATACGATTCAAGTTTAGGAATTATAGGAATCAAAACTGGCTCAAGAACGTTACTTAGTTTAGGTAACACTACAGGAGTCGATATTTTGATTCAAGGATTGGACTCGAATCGCTAAATTGAAGCTCAGGTTCACATTCATCCTCAAGTTCAATTTCAAGAAATGGATAACTTGCCAAACTATCAAGAATTTGATGTTGGTCAAATTCAGATTGGTATGATGAAATTGAAGCTGAATTTTCAAAATGACATCATTCTTGAGTCATATGAATATTTGATAGACATTAGAAGTCAATCATATTTTGCATTATTCGCTCGGTCATTTGCACGAATTTCATAGTTTTTTTCCACAATGATTTTTCTTTGAGTGGTTCTGGAAAAGAAATATATGAATTTTGGAAATTTTGTGGATATGATGAGGCCACCATATTTTCAAATTATTTTTGGGCCTCTATCACTTCTTCCAAACTCCTTTGCAATGATGATTTTTCTTCAATTGGTGGTTTGGGAAAAGGAGGATGTGAAACAGAATCAGGGAATGAATATTTTAAAAATTGTGGACAATGTGATTGAAAATTTGACTCGGGAGTGGTGAATCCCCATAAACTCTGTGAAGAGTGGAAGTTATTTTAAAATTATAGTCATAGGATTGGGGATATGGGTCATATTGAGTCAGATAATTCCAATTCGGCATATATAGTTGGTTCATATTGTACACAACCAGGTCAGAGTTATCCGAGTCTAATGAGATCGGGGTGAAATGTAACACCCCATCTTCAGAATACGTACTCAGATATGTGTCCTGATCTTTTTAGTGTATTTTCTTATTTTCTATTATTTAAGCAGTATGATATGATTTGACCTCTTCGATAATCAGATTTAATTGAATTCAGTTTTAGACACTATTTTTCAATATATTAGAATTTTCATGATTTTCCAGAATTTTTCTGAATTAAGTCGTAAATCTTCAAAACCGAGGTCGACGAATGCCACTGCTCGATTCTCAGATTTTTAATTTATAAATAGAATTGAATTTCAAAAAATGGCTTTCATATTTTTTCCTTAAAATCACATTTTCTATCTAAATACATCTTTTTGAGATTTTTTCTGAATTTATCAAAATCCGACCAACCCGATGTAGACTAGTATCGATGGTGAATTTCAGGATTTTTATTTTGAAAACGGGATTGAATCTCCAAAATTCAATTTCATTGAACATCTTAAAATAATATTTATTATTTTTGAGAATTTTTAGAGATCTTTCCGAGTTACTTTATTTTTTGGGCTTTTCTGAATTTTTCAGTGTTTTCCCAGATACTATAATTTTATCCAGATATTATATTTATATTTTTCTCATTTTCTCCCTCCTCCCAGATGCGAGGCTCACCAAACATGAATCTGATCTTTAATGCAGAGATTCTCTTCCTTCTGCATTCGATGTCCTTCATATCAACTCGGAACATGTCACCATGTCTTTTTATCTCTTCTGTCAAACGCGGCTCTCGCATTTTCATTTGAGATGAGGAGGCTGATCTTCGCGTCTGGCTTGAAATTGGCCAGACACGGGTCTGACTAGACGCGGCCTCATTTTTTGAATGAGACGCAAGTTATGATGGCAAACTTGTAATAATTATAACTATTCCTTGTATGTATACACCCCTCCCTTCTTTCTCTCTTTCATTCTTTTCTTTCTTTCTTCTTCTTCCAGCCAACCAGAGCCAGGGCGGTAGCAGCAAAAACCAGCCCTTGGCTGTGTTTCTAAGCCACCACGATCACCAACTCCTCCACCATCCTTCCCTCCTACATCTCCTCCTCATTACAGCAACAATAACACTACCACCTTCTTCTTTTTCTTTTTCCACTAAGAAACCCATCACTTCCACCACCAACTTCTCCATCATTTCCACCGCCACCTAAATCACTCTGACCACCATAAATGACATAATCCTCTCCTCCTTGGCGTGCTCTCTCCAACGAGCTACTCCGTCGCTCTCCGAAATACTTTTTTCAAAACTCCGAAAATCCTAATTGAACTAGAGTTGCACCCCTACCATTTGGCTTGGGCTTTGACCGCCCACCATTGGCCACCTCCGGCCGTCACCAGAGACCTCCGGTCAAGCTTTGGCCGGCCATCTCTCTTTTCCTTTTCTTTCTTTCCTTCCTTTCTTTTCCTTCTTTCCTTCTTTCCTTCCTTTCTTTTCCTTCTTTCCTTCTTTCCTTCCTTCTTTCTTTTCCTTCCTTTTTCCTTTCATTTCTTCTCTAGTTTTCAACCCTGCGTCTCCCTCTCACACCTCCCTGCCTCTTTTCCTCTTGAGTTAAATATCCAGATACGCGGAGCTAAACCCCGCGTCCAATTAATTTTTTAACACGATCTTCGCATTTTGATATCTAACGCGACCCTCGCTTTTTTGTATCAACGCGACTCGGAGCTCATGCCTGTGTTCGCGTTCTTTCTCGTATTATGACTTAAACGGGGGTCTCGAATCCTACTTTTGTCGCATCTGCATAATGCGACTCCCGCGTTTGCAATCCCGTGTCTTCATTCTCTTTCTTTCTGGTTCATTCTCTCTCCTCCTCTTTTAATATAATATTTATTATATTGAAAGCGTTGATGCGTTAGTTACCTGAATTTCGATCTCCACAATTTCACGGTGTTTTATAAAGATTTAGGTGAGTGTTCTCGCTTTCTTTTTGGATTTCCCGTTTCGTCGGGTTGACTTGTATTGTATTTTTTTTCTGACATGCTTACATGTACCATGTTGTCACTTGTCACCTGCCTCTTGTCATATTAATACTTGGCTTATGATTATCATATTTACGAGAACCATGTACCTGTTATCCTATATTATATACAGTGACTTGAATTTATAGTACTCATGTACTCTTGAACTCCTGAAATCCTGATCTTATCATGCACTTGCTTTTTCCGTAAATTGATAATTACATAATAAACTATAAAAAGGGACAACTTGCATCGGGTCAGGGAAAACTTACGTCTATCAATATATATTCGTGTTTACAGTGGTACTAGGTATGTTATGCAACTAAAACTTTCGGTCTAACCTGAGGGCCTCCAGGCGACCGAGGGGAGTGTTGGCTCCCTCCTTCCTGGTACCATCTTGATAAGAGCATCCTATAAGACCCCTATGTACGCCTTACGGTCGGTTCTGAACACCAGTAACGGAACGTCCTGGACCTTGGTTCGGGCATGCACGGGACCCACTGTAAACATTGTTCATTGATACCCCCGTTAGTTTCCAATAACAGCCTTGATTTGCTTAGATGTGGATGTATGTGTACTGAGACGCTATTACACATACCCAGACATATGGGTAAAATGAGTAATAAGAATAATAGTAACAAAAGATTTATTCAAGCCTTATCACTTTCATTTTATGTCTCCATCGCATGCTTACTATACATGTGCACTCGACACAGTTCTTGATGTTTATTACTTTTTTGGTTATATCAATAAGCATATACTTATCTCTGCACACCATTTGGCTTTCACCTAAGCATTTGTTGGGGAGTTTCTGACTCCCCTGGACTTGCATGTTCAGGTTATGAAGCTTGGATTGAAGTGGAGCCCTTCACCGAAGCTCAAGCTTATCTCTCGGCGCAGGTTGACTAGTCCTAACTCCTTCTATTCCTGAATCTTCCTGCAAACTAGGGGGACTTCCTCTCAGCTCGCGAGCACTTTTATACTGTACAAATTGTAATTCTTACTTTTGTACTTGGTCGTGATATAATGTACATGTACTAATATATCACACTCTGTGATAATTTTGTAATCCTTATGTTGGAATGTATATATACTACGCACTTCTATACTCTGATTCTGTCTGTACTGATGCTTAACGTATATATGGGGATGTTCCTGTTCTGTGTATATACGTCGCAGTAGCGTCTCCGTATCCGTCAGGGTGGGGCGTTACATGAAATATGGATTCATATTAGGATTGAAAAAATTGTTGTTGTTAAAATCCATTTCACAATTTACAAAAAAAGAACAACAAACAAACAACAAATAAGAAAGAGGAAAAAGAAAACAAGCCTATGCTATGGTTGACTTAGACCTAGACGACTCCTAACTGGTTAGATTGTCTATAGGGGGGTGCATTGTCAGAATCTGACCACAAGTTAATCATCCAGGTAGGGATAAGATCAGTAGGAGGTATCCGTACCGGAGCAACGGGCCTAATTATGCCAAACCACTGTTCTTCGAGGTTTCACCTCTCAATTCCTAACCTTGCACACCGATTTGACAAGAGTGAATTTCTAACAACTTCTCCCCTTAGGTCAATCACTTAAATGAGTCTGATATGTCCCTAGGGGCCAATGTCTAGCAATTTTTATTAAGACTTGGGTTGTTGAGTGGGGAGGTGATTTTTGGGCTAAGGGAGGGTAATGACTTTCCCACCTTATGTTGTATTAGGTTTTGCGCTTAAGTTCAATACGTGCAAGTGTGCAATATAGATAATAATGAACACAAAAAGAGAATGAATCACCCACGTGTTTGTCCTAACTATATGCAATGCAATATGTACACCTCCGTCAAAATCACAACAACAAAAAAATAAAATACAGTATATTGAAATTGTCCTAGGTGCAAATGTGTAAACCATTTTAAAGCATCCAATTTCCATATTTTAGCTATTAAATTATTATAGTGCACAGGTAACAGAAACTAGCAACAGAATATAATAATATATAAGAATTTACCCAACCACACAAAAGCAAGTGTGGATTTTTTGCAATGCAAAAATTTGACCTGCACACAAAAAAACAAAGAAGAAAAGTTAAAAAAAATGTGAAATCAAACTGTTCCCATCCCCGGCATGGCGCCAAAATTTGATTGGGGGAAAACCGCACATAAAAAGTGTATATTTTGAAATCGCGAGTTAAATGTGCATGCTTTGGCTTCCTCGATATTTTCGTTAAGGTCGAATTCACAAGGACGGGAAGTGATAGAAACTTTACCAGTACGTTTACGTGTGAGTTAAAATTTCTTCTATGTTTTAAAGAAGGAAAAGAAAAGGAAACAAAGAATGAAAAGAGAAGGATATGGTAAAACGAAGAAGTGGGAAATATAGAAAAGATGGTTTTTGTGATTTTTGAGATATATCTAAAATAAAGTAAAACTGAAAGAAAACCTATGGCTACTAACTACTAATGGCTCCACTAACCATGCTAACCTCTTAGTGATAGTTGCCTCACATGTATCCTTGGCCATCACTAGTCTTGGTTCAAGAGCGTTTCAAAGCATAACACATAAGATAACTCATCACATTCAAACTCAACAAACAAGTGCAAGCTACACTTAAACCATCAAAACTAAATAACAGCAAGTATGAAATAAAATAATGTTAGCTTGTTAGAGAGTTAGGATATTAGAGTGTTAGAATCCATCATCATGACCATTAATGGCTCTTGCCAGAGCAAGGCCAAGTAGAGGCTATTAGATTCATATGGATTATCAAGTAAGAAGTTAGCAAGTTAGTGGCTAGTAATTAGTTGCCATGAGAGAAAATTAGCTAAGCATGTAAAAAGAGTTAGAGAGAAGAAAACAAAGAGATATAAAGAGAGTACCTTTCATATATTGTCATCTTCCATTACAAGCATTCTTGCTTTCGACCCATGGACCACTCTCTTTCCTATTACAAGATCTACAAGAAATTGAACATACAAAAGAGGAAGAAGAAGAATAACTAAATTAAACTACCCTAAAAACTACATAAATGGAGAAAAAAATCCTAAAACACTCCTCAAAACTCCTCCCCTTGAGCTCTGAAAATCACGCGGTATTAATAGGCGAAACAGGGCACCAAAGGAGCCGTACGGAGCCGCGCGTCAAATCTTGACGCGCGGATCCATGCAAGAACCGCGAAAATACGGCTATGGCCGCGTTTCCATGGCTATAATGTGGCCACGCGTGCTGCCCGCCTGCCACGCGCTGTCACTTCGCCCCCTATCTGCTGTATGTCCTGGTTTCTGGATATGGGCACCCAATTCTGACAAATTTGCCCTCTAAAGTCAATGGCTATATGTGTAGACTTTAAATCACCAAATAAATGGGATTTTGACCTTCTTCTTCATTTCATTCCATGGACCTAGAGACATACAAGAGAGGTATTATTAAAAAATTTAATATTGAATAAATATGAAGATGTGGTATGAAATATGCAATTTTAGAGACTAATCACCCAACCGAGAGCAAAGCTTTTGTAGTCGATCGACCGCGCGGTCGACCGAAGTGCACAAACGCACTTGGGTACATGTCGGTCGACCGCTGCAATTTTGCTCTGCCTACGGTCGACCGACAATGGGCCGAAGGCAAAGTATTGAAATCTTTTGAAACCATTCTTTTTTCGATAAAATAACTTTTAATCTTTAAAAAAAAATAGAGTTTTAGGGACTTGTAGAACCAGTGTGTGATCATGGATCAACACAAAATAAAGTTAGAACCATATTTTGTAAAAACTCTTTTCTAAATCGAAAACCCGATTTTTCCTAAACTTGTTTTTCCGAAACTCGATTTTAAAACGATAAAGAGTATAGCTATGAACTCTTATTAAAAACACATAGGAGTATAAAATATGTGTGTGTGTCAATCCCAAAAGCTATCAACCTATATCATCTGGGTTTTAACAAACGACTATAAATTCTATCTAAAATACAAAAAGTAAAAATACAAATCTTGATAAAGTCTTCTCTAGTATACTTGATCCTTGAGCTCTTCTATATGCTTAGGCTCTGGGATCTATATCTTTTTGCCTTCCAAATGTGTGAGTCTTGTGATAGAGCCGAAATACAACAAATAGTTAACCTGAAACTTTCTTAAACAAAATTGTTAAAAACATATCTACATATGTTTTGTTATCATCAAAATTAGGGCTAATGGCCTTTGGCCAACAATCTTCCCCTTTCTGATGATGACAAAACACATGAAGTTATCACAAATAATTGGGAAGAGACTTCAAGCGAAGCTCCCCCTAAACATATGCATATATTAAAATGTGACGTATAAGTTAGATGCATCAATAAAAACATATGAATAAGATATATCAATTAAGCTCTATGCAACCCATCTATGCATACCAAGAATACATAATTTACAGCAGTGTATGCACAAACGGTTTCCTCCAACCAGCCAAAAATCTCCAACCTCCAAAACAAGTGGTAGATGGTTGGTTTACAATGGATACATAAAAAAATACAAATATACCACATATCACACACATAAGATATGTATCAAATATATCAACAAAAAGAAACTTCCTAAAGACAATAGAGATATCATAAAATAAATTTGTCCACATAGAGGTTCTTGCCAACTCAAAACAAGTTACATACCATTAAATAAGTACTGTAATTTAAAAAACATATATCCACTAATACTCCAAATGCTACATGTCCACAAATAGAAAGTACAAAAATAAAAACTCAAATAAAAACAAAACACCTTAGATGACTCCCAAGATAACTCTATAGAATCTCTCTCCCCCTTTTTATCATCAATAAAAGGGGTCAATCCTCCTGAAAGTCGAGATCTTTTGGAGGAGCAGGTGCCTCGGAAGGAGCTGGAGGAGGTACCCAAGTGTCAAACGGATGACCCGATGTAGGAAGGGGCTATGAGTGGTCTCTCAGAAGTAGAATAGGCCAAGCGTTCTTACTGTAGGTCTCATCGACACAAGTCTGAAGATAGCGAATAGAAGCACAGATGTACTACAAGTCATTGTCAACTCTTCACTCTATTCTTTAAAAATTTCCAGACATCATCAGATCATGCTCCCGAAGCTAATCAGAGAGGGCTGAGTATGGATCAAAAGAGGCAGAAGAGACTGAGAGGATCCAGGAACAACAACAGGATGATAGGAGGGGGCTGAGGAGAAGGAACACGCTCCCTAGCACGCATCCTCTTTAGAAGAGTGTTGTTGACATCAACTGACGGTTCGATGAACCGTTCAGTGGAGAGATTTAATTTTAGTTGCTTAAGGAGGTAGGTAATGAGCATCCCAAATGGCAAGTGCCGGTTTGGGATCAGGAGATGCTCGGAAGCCATGTAATCGATGATGAGCTTTTAGAATATTAACTCTAATGCATTTCAGAAGGCAATAAATCAAGAGGGGAGCAGAACCCCGTGCATGACTGTATTCTCCTGATTTTCGCAGGAGATTATAGAACACAATTTTGGCTAGGACTTGGGCGGCCTCCTCATTCCTAACAAAGCGGGGTTGTCATCATCGTGAAGCAGAAGAGATGTGGTGAGGGCAAATTCACCATCAGGATATTCAAACTCATGGAGATCAACATTTAAATATCTACACCCTTATAGGAGAGGTGTAGCAGATGGGCAAATCGATCTAGAGAAATATTTATGTTCTTACCCAGAACCCGAGATCTGATGTGATTGTTTTGGAAAGTCAGATCAGAGTAAAATAGTACACAAATTCAGGATAAACTGGTTCATTGATGGTAACAAGATGTTCAAGAGAGCTTGTGTTCAAGATGGTAGCTAGATTCAAGTGCTCAAAATCAGCGAGCATAACAATTCTACCAGAGATAACATGCTTATTATGAATTACAGAAAATCTATGAGAAGCATTTTGAGAAATAAAAGGGTTAGAGAATGGTTCAGGTTGTTTACCCCTCTCAGATCTAGCCCTTTTTGACATGGTGGAGATGATAAACAAAGATTTGGCACAAAATATAGAAGGATTTTATAAAAAACTATGAAACCAAGAAGATTTAGAGAGATGAGAGATTATACTTTGAAAAACAAAAAAACTCTCCTTGAAATCAAACAGATCTGGAGTGCTGAAGAGAGATCCAACCAAGTTTAGGGTTTGATTTGGGATTAGAGGTGATTTGGGAGGATTAGAGTGAAGAGGGGTGAAGGGAAATAGGGAGGAAGAGAGAGTGACTGTGGAGGCAGAGAAGTGAGAAAAAATTGGGTTTTAGGATTTATAAATGGGTAAAACATAGCCACTCGACTCCCGGTCGACCGCCCGGTCAACCGGGTCTAACCAGAGCAATTCGGTTACAGGCGTTCGACGGTTGGTTGACCAGCTTTAGGCCAAATTTTTTTTTTTGTATAACAGGCTACTTCTGTCGACAGCCCGGTTGACCGGACCGATGCCAGGTCAACTCGGTTGACCGGGACAACACTAAAAATAGTTTTATAAAGTAGGATTTTAAGGCTTTTGAAATTATTTTTACTTGCATATTTTTATACATAAAATAGGGAAATAACACCAAAATATTATAGGCATGAAAAACATATGAAAATGATATCAAAAATTTTTATTTTTATTTTATTATTAACAAATATTTTTCAATAATTAAATCATATATTAAGCTATTAAAAAGAAGATATTGAAGCCGAATACCCTTGACGAGTTCTGAACTTCTCCTCATCATTCCTCTAGATAAGAGTTGAGGCGCGCAATTGCTATCTTGATTTACTACTTAAATATGATTTAAATACAATACCCAAACACAAGTTAGATACATAGACAAAATATATATACGCATATATCCATAGGTATCTATCAACCAAATGAGCATGGGAAAATACTCTACACATGGGCAAGCAAATCATGGGCTAGTAAAGAACAAAAGCAGTGTTAAAGAACTAGCTCAAATATAGGCAAGCCAAAACAAAAGGTAAACATGTATACACAACTAAAGCATATAACCACAAAAGAAAAAACTAGCTAATCCTACACATGTATAGATCAAGTTAGAAAATAAATTTTCAAGTGGAGAAGTTACCATACCATGAGCAATCTCCAAAATAGGTGCCTCTTAATAGTGATGCAATGTGACGGTTGATCCGTTGAGGTTCGATGCATCCACCACCAAGGCACCATCTCCCTGTATGTCTTGGAGGAGGACGACACACCTACATCAATCAAGTTTGGTGTGTTCTTTGATACCCAAATCTTTTTGAGTCCCATAGGGTTAGTACTTTCTCGAACCCAAAAATTTTTATTTAACATATTTAATTTAGCATAACAAAATTTTGCTAAATGGTCTTTGCGACCGCAATGCGCACATGTGTACACGTTGCCACACATGAAAGCATAGTTATGTTGATGTGTGTGTACATATTTTTCATGGTGTGCGTAAGATGAATGAGATGTATGTTTCCTTTGGGATTTTTTTCTTTGAAAATATTGAAGCAAATTTGTTCATGTCAAAAGCACATTTTTTCAAAGTGGTATCCAAAACATCAATACGGTTTTGGATATCTGAAAATTCATTTTTGTTAAAAGTTAAATTAAGGCTTTTACCCTTACAAACAAGTTTGTATTTATCAAAATCTTTTTTCATTTTCTCAAAAGAAGTAGATAAGTCATTTTTCTCTTTAAAACAGTTTCTATCTTATTCTTTAGAAAATTATTTTCTTTTTTCAATTTTTTATTTTTGCAAGAGACATTTCATAACTATTTGTAATTCTTCAAAAATTTGTATAAATTCATCCATAGTTAAATCATTATCTTTTAAAGAGGTTTCGAGATTTACCATAGAAGCTTTCTCTCCGTTTGCCACTAAATAAACGTGTGCGGCATCAATTTTCTCTTTGGAATCCGTTTCTGAATCATCCCACGTGGCTACCATCGCCTTTGCTTCTTATGCACATTCTTGGAGGTAGTGGCTTGAAGTGAGGGGCAATCCGCAATTAGATGGCCTATCTTCTTGCAATGAAAATAAGGACCATCTCCTCCTTCTTCTTTTCGACTCTCCCTAGGTGTCTTTTTCTTCGAAAGTTGCTTTGTCTTCCCTTCTTATAAAATATTTTTCCTTTTTTCTAACGAGCATGGCAAAGTCCTCATCACCATCTTCTGATGATTCTTCTTCATCAAAGGATGATGGAGTAGCCTTGAAAGCTATTGATTTCTTCTTTGGGGTCTCCTTTTCTTCTCTCACCTTCATTTCTATCTCATGGATTTTGAGATTTTCAATGAATCGGAGAAGTCCATCTCCTCTCTATCGCTGAGCTCCTTGATTGTTGTTGCCTTGACTTTTCAAGCTTTAGGAAGAGCTCTAATGACCTTCCAGATCTTTTGGTCATTGTCAATGGCGTCACCTAAAGAAGAGAACCATTAGTGATTTTAGTGACGAGTGAGCATCTCATCGATACTTTCCATTTTTAAGCATATAAAAATTCTCATATTGAGAACGGAGTAAGTCAACTTTAGATCTCTTGACTTGCGACGTCCCTCATGAGTAATGATAAGATTATTTCAAACTTCATAAGAGGATTTGTAATTAATTACACGAGAAAGATCATCATCATTTAATACTTGTGTAAGTGCATATGGGCTTTAGCATTGGCCTCATAGTCCTTAGCAGTTGCTTCAGACCATGTATCCTCATCACCGTGAGGTTTAACAAATTCTTTTGTAATGGCCTTGACAACTCTAACTCGTAGGGACTTAAGGAATAGGTTCATTTTGAGTTTCCAAATGAGGAAGTTCAACCCACCAAATTTGAATGGGGACTTGATGCTAAAGAAGTCGTGTGATGCCATGAAAACATGTATAAGTGCCCAAATAAATAACAAATGCAATAAATGAATATAGCCAAATGAAAGGATCTCCCTAAGATGGTTAAACAAAAACTAGGGTTAGGATCTGATTCCAATTGTAAATCACCTAGAGGGGGGTGAATAGGTGATGCTATACTAAATGGCGAATAATGCGAAATAAAAATTTACTTGCTAGCAACTTAGCAAATACCAATCACAACTTAAGAAATACCTACAAATAAGTAAATAATATAGAGTGCAAGTAATTAAAGAGAGAGTAGAGTGAAGAGAGAAAGAGTAAGCAATCGCAAACACGATGATTTGTTTCAAAGTTTGAGCCACTGCTCTACGTCCCCGCTTTCAACACTATGAAGGATTTTCACTATGGCCGATCTCACTAAATCGTCCATCATTACAAGTTTTCACTAGAACTCAATGGACTCACAAGTCCTCTCTCGCGGTGCCGCAACACCAACACGGAGCTCACTAGCTCACTTGAGGCTGCAACCTCTACAAATTCTCAATAGAAGAAAATCAGAGATCTATACATGATCACAAATGGCTCACAAGCACAATCCTACAACCAAGATGGGGAGGTGAAATTCTTTGGGATTGCGTAGTGGAAATATAGCTTGTAGAAATGTAGAGGGAAGGCTCAAGCTAAAATCAAGAATGTGAAAATTTGGCTCAAAACGAAATCTTTTATGAAAAAGCTAAATCTTGATGTAAGCTTGTAAAACTTTATCTAAACTTTAAAAATCTTATTTTTGAGTTTTTTTATAGTCTCACTATTTATAGGGGATGAAAACATGAGTAGAAAACCCAAAAGAACTGTTGGACAGAATATAGCTGTTGGAAAAAATATAGAAGAAAAGTCTTTTGTCGGTCGACCGGTCGAACGACCGCCAATGGTCGGATTTTCAACTATTGGGAATAGCAGTCGACCGGTCGGTCGACCGTTGTTCCCAACCAGAGAGCTAAACTCCCTATCAGTCGACCGGGGCGATCGACCAGACCCAACTGAAAGTAAAGCTCTTGCAGTCGGTCGACCGCCCGGTCGACCGAAGTGCACAAATGCACTTTGGTGCATGTCGGTCGACCAGAGCAATTTTGCTCTGCCTACGGTCGACCGATCGATCGACTGACAATGGGCCAAAGGCAAAGTATTGAAATCTTTTTGAAACTATTTTTTTTTCGATAAAATAACTTTTAATCTTTAAACACAAACAGGGACTTGTAGAACTAGTGTGTGATCATGGATCAACACAAAAAAAAAAATTAGAACCATATTTTGTAAAAACTCTTTTCTAAATTGAAACCTGATTTTTTTCGAAACTTGTCTTTCCGAAACTTGATTTTGAAATTGATAAAGAGTATAGTTATGAACTCTTATTAAAAACGCATAGGAGTATAAAATATGTGTGTGTGTGTCAATCCCAAAAGCTAGCAGCCTATATCATCTGGGTTTTAATATGACTATAAATTCTATCTAAAATACAAAAAGTAAAAATACAAATCTCGATATAGTCTTCTCTAGTGTACTTGATCCTTAAGCTCTTCTATATGCTTAGGCTCTGGGATCTACATCATTTTGGTTTCCAAATGTGTGAGTCTTGTTGAAATCACCTAGAGGGGGGTGAAATGTGACTAGCTAATCTAATGGTGAATAAATGCGGAATTAAAAACTATTTATGCAAACTATAAATTCTTAAGCTAAACACACAAGGTATAACACAATAGTGTAGCCAAATTCCCCGTGAAGGCTCTGGACTACCTCCTCAAGATTCCTCTAGATAAGAGTTGAGGTGCCGCTTTAGCTCTCTTGGTTGAATACAAGTGTGAGCAAACAACCCCAAGCATATAACAATTAAGCACACAATATATCAAGCATATAAGAGATATGAGCAATAAGCATAAGTAAGATATAAAGACAAGTAAGAGAAAGAGAGAGCAATCGCAAACATGGGAGATTTGTTTCGAGGTTCGAGCACACTTGCTCTACGTCCCCGCCTTCAACACTATGAAGGATTTCCACTAAAATCCGATCCCACCCAATCACTCGGTGTTGTAGCATCTACAAATGAGTTCACACTAGAACTCCTTTGGACTCTCTAGTCCCTCTCTTGTTCCTGCAAGAACAACACACCGCAATCACGCAAGCTTGCCGAGGCCGCACCTCTACAATGAGCTCTCACTAGAACTCGAAACATCGCGAACCCGCAAGTCCGCCTCCTCAAATACAAAGTATGAAAACTTTGGTGATCACAACACTTTGATCACCTAAAATCCTCTCACAATAAAGATCCCTATAGGATTGATATAGCAATGGATAGCTCAAGTGTTTGTGAGAAAACTAGGATTGAAGTTGTGGTGGAAAACACAAGAAATCACTTTTGAAAACTCTTGATAAACTTTCCTTTTGAATGGAAGTATTTGGCTCTAAAATAAGTGGAGATAAACATTTAATAGAGTAGAAAAAACTAGCTTTGAAACTTTCTAAAAATCTTGTGTAAAACAGCCAAAGAGAAGCCCAATTTATAGGCTCCTCAAAAATTAGCCGTTGCAGGCCAGGTCAGCAGTCTGGACTGCTGGCGTTCAACCGTCCGGTCGAGCCGCCAATGGTCAGATTTCTGACTGTTGGGCCAGCGGTCGACCGGCCGGTCGACCGTAGCCTGGATACAGAGAGCAGAGCTCTCTGCTGGTCGACCGCCCGGTTGACCGGGGCCATTTCCAGAGAGCAGAACTCTCTGGCGGTCGACCGGCCCTCCAGCCAAACAAGGCGTGCATGTTTTGTGCACGTAGGTCGACTGCCCGGTCGACCGACCTCTAGCTCGATCGACCGCCCGGTCGACCGGCAGAAGCCAAAACAATATCTTTTTAGGGATTAAAAGTTTGTCATTTTTCCTTCAATAAAATCCCATAAAATCTCTAAAAATCTACAAAAATTAGTTTAGTAATATACTTTGATAAACAAACATGTTTGAATAAAAATCAAAACATGTTACAAACATTTTGAGCTATTTTTGTAACTTGAAATTTTTACCTTTAAACAAAAACCGTATTTTTTCCAAATTGATTTTTTTCAAAACTTCTCCAAATATAAAAGCAAGATATTTTAAATACTTTTAAAGCTTAGAGTGTATGGATATGATTCACTACACATATATGATGAAATATCTATATTTTTGACATTAAGCTCTAAAATAGTTTTGGTTAAAACAAATGTATATATGAAACTCCAAAAACCAAAACAGTATTTTACCAAAATGAAAACTCTTTTGTATTTTTTCAAAATGAAAACACTATGATGAAAATACATCTAAATCTTGTGTGTGAGTGTATATGATACTTGAGCAATCCACTAACTATTCTATCATTTACATTTTATCTAAAAGCAAAATCTTAACAAAACAAATCTAAACACAAGTCTTCTCTTGAAGGTCTTCACTTGAAGTCTTCTTTGTTGGCCCAAAGGCCTATCACTCTAGTTTTGATGATGATCAACTCATGTAGTTATAGTACTAATGATCTTGTGTTTATTTAGTTTCAGATTTGTGATCAAGATTTTAGTAGGTGTGTAGCTTCAACAAAGGATTTAAAGTCAAGTTTTGGAGCTAGCACGGTTTGATTCAAGAGCTTGTGCATCAAGACCACATCAAGTACTCAAGAGAAGTCTAGCTTTATGGATCGTGTTTGGACCAAGTCAAGAAGATGTGAAGACTTCAAGTGAAGACCTTCAAGATCAAGACTTGTGTCTAGGTTTGTTTTTTATAAGATTTTGTTTTTAGATAAAATGTAAAGGATAGAATAGTTGGTGGATTGCTGAAGTATATCTTACACACACACACTCTTGATTAAGATATGTTTTCATAAAAGAATTTTATTTGGAAAAATACAAAAGAGTTTTCTTATAGAAAAATACCGGTTTGGTTTTTGGAATTCAAGTATATATGTTTTAACCAAAACCATATTTAGAGCTTAATGTCAAAAACATAGATATTTCACCATGTATGTGTAGTGGATCATATTCATACACTCTATGCTTTAAAAGAGTTTAAAATATCTTGTTTTTGTATTTGAAGAAGTTTTGGAAAAACCAATTTTGGAAAATACAGTTTTTGTTTTAGCCAAAATTTCTAAGTTACAAAATAGTTCAAATTGCTTGTAACATGTCTTGATTTTATTCAAGCATGTTTGATTATCAAAGTATAATGTTAAAACTATTTTTGTAGATTTTTCATGATTTTATGGGATTTTATTTGAGCCAAAATGACCAACATTTTAATCCCTAAAACTGACCTGTCTGGCTTCTGCCGGTCGACCGACCGGTCAACCGTGCCTGAAGTCGGTCGATCGGGCCGGTCGACCGACGTGCATAAACGTGCGCGCTAGGACTGCTGGAGGGCCGGTCGACCGACCCGGTCGACCGTAGAGAGCTTCTGCTCTCTGAAAGCCCCGGTCGACCGAGCCGGTCGACCGGCAGAGAGCTCTGCTCTCTGTTCCAGTGCCACGATCGACCGGCTGGTTGATCGCTGGCTCAACGGTCAGAATTCTGACCGTTGGCCGGTCGACCGGGCGGTCGACCGATAGGCCAATCTAGCTCCCAACGGCTAGTTTTTCTAACTCTATAAATTGGGATTTTTGGGGGCTGTTTTCTACAAGATTTAGAAGAAGTTTTTGGGCTAGTTTTTCCTACTCATTTTAGTGGTTATATCCACAAGTTTGAGAGCAAATATTTCCAATCAAAAGGGGAGTTTATCAAGAGTGTTTTCAAAGTGATTCTTGAGTTTTTCTCCACCATTTCAATCCTTATTTTCTCACACAACACTTGAGCTATCCATTGATATATTCATCCTATAGGAGTGTTATTGTGAGAGTATTTGTTGGTGATCAAAGTGTTTAGATCACCAAAAGTTCTACTTTGTACTTTGAGGAGGCGAATTTGCGGGTTTGCGGTGTTTCGAGTTCGTGTGTGAACTCGGTGTTTGAGGTGCGGCCTCGGCGAGCTTGTGGGCTTGCGGTGTGTACGGGACTAGAGAGTCCAAGAGTTCTAGTGAGAACTCCTTGTAGGTGTTGCGGCACCGAGTGATCCGGTAGGATCGGTTTATAGTGGAAATCCTTCATAGTGTTGAAGGCGGGGACGTAGAGCAAGTGTGCTCGAACCTCGAAACAAATATCCCGTATTTGCGATTGCTCTCTCTCTATCTGTTACTTGTTTATATCTTGCATGCTTTATTGTCTTTATTATTATATGCTTAATATACATTGTGTGCTTATTGATATATGCTTGGGATTGTTTGCTAACACTTGTATTCAACCAAGAGAGCCAATGCGGCACCTCAACTCTTATTTAGAGGAATCTTGAGGAGTTAGTCCAGAGCCCTTCACGGGGAATCCGGCTACACTCTTGTGTTATACTTGGTATTTAGTTTAATAAGTTGCAATTTGCATTAAATAGCTTTTAATTCCGCATTATTTGACTTTAGATTAGCCATCACCTATTCACCCCCCTCTAGGTGATTTACAGTTGGTATCAGAGCCAAGTGCTCTTAATTTGGGTCTTACAACCTAGAGTTAAAGATCCTCATTTTAGGCTAATCACAATATTTGTACACACACCATGGATTTTATGTCACCTTCCACCTTTGACATTCTTAACATCCAAACTTGGAAGGTTAAGATGTCTTTGTACCTCAAAGGCCTAGGTATTCATATTTATCTTGCTACAATTAAAGATTCATATGTTAATAATAGCAAGTATATTAAGGCTAACTCAAAAGCCATTCATGCTTTGAAGAGTACCCTAAACAATGATTATTTATGTAGGGTTTCTAACATTGATTCGGCTTTTGTAGTATGGAACACAATTCTCTCCCTTGGTGAAAAAGAACAATATTATGCGGGGAGCGACTCGGATGTTGGAAGTGACGCTTCCAACGTGTGCTACATGGTCCAAGGGGACAACCCCCTTGAGGTAACTACCGAATCCGAGGTAGAAGAGGATGTTGAAATGCCATATAATGAACTAGCATCATTTTGTCAACAACTCTTAGAAAAATATGAATTGCTTAAGAAAGATAACAAGAAATGAAAAAGAAATTTAATTGCATGTTAAATGAAAAAGATTCTTTACAAGAAAAATTTGAAATTATTTCAAAAGAAAATGAGTCTTTTAAAACTAAGATTGCATGCATTGAAAAGAAAATGAAAATTTGAAAAATGAGAATGTTTCCTTGCTTTCTAAATTAAATAATCTTTGTAAAGGAAACACTATTTTGAAAAATAAAGTAGTTTTGATGGAAAAACAAAAAGAAGTTGCTTTAAATGAAAACACTTCTTTAAAAAGAAAAATGGTTGAAAAAGAAAAAGAAAAAGTTTCTAAAAATAATAAAAAAAATGATTCTCACTCTCACCATGCTTTACATGCCACCATTAATCAAAGTGAGATTAAAAATTTAAAAAATAAAATTGATAGTTTAAGCTCAACTTTGAGCACATGTGCATTTAACCATAAGAGATTGGAGTCCTTATTTTCAAAGAAAAAACTCCACATGTTCATGCACATCATTCACATCATGCATATTCACTATTTGCACGCCACGATCACACTCATACACATATGCATGCTAGAGTGTACAAATGTACTCATTGTGGCCGCAAAGGCCATTTAGCAAAGTTTTGTTTTGATAAGATACATCATGTAAATTTTGCTAATAAAAATGTTTGGGTTCCTTACAAAGCTAACCCCCAAGGACCCAAAAGAAAATGGGTACCAAAATCCCCACCTTGTGTATTTGATATAGGTGCGGGCTCTCACAAAACGTGAGAGGGATGGTGCCTTGGTGGTGGTTGCACATGGACATGATGGACATACTTTTGATGCACCGCTATCAAGGAGTTTGGTGGAACAACCACCATATTTTGGAGATTTGGAGTATAGTTCTTTGGTTTGGTAACTATCTCTAAACTCCTAGTTTATTTACATGCATTTATGATTGATGATCTTGAGCATCTTCATGTTTTATTTGTTTTGTGCTTCATGTGGTAAATACTAGTTTAAATGTAGTTTTATCAAAACTTGGATATATACGTGTACAAGTAGTGAGCAATAAATTGATTCATATATGTTTGCACTTCATTATTCATTTGTACTCACTATATGCACATGTATAGCCTAGTTTTGATGATTCTCTCATTTATACTTATTTTGCCTATTTTCATGTTTTACTTCATATATATGTATCTTGTATTCAAATCTAATAAATATACATGTATACCCCATGTGTCATTTGCCTTCATGCAATTTACATTATGGACTCTTTTTATGTTTGAGATATGTATGCATATTATTAGTTTTGGATAAATCATACATATACCTAGAAGTTATGAAAAATGAATTTTCATTTTTTTAAAAAAAATGATATTCATGTTTGTTTTTGAGCTTCATTGATTATCTTCATGAATAATGCTAATTACATGACTTTTGTGCACTCACACTTTAATTGTTTATTCATTACTTTGTTTCATGATCATTTAGAGCCTTATAGATTTCGAGTGTCAATTCTTATGTATTTAGTATGTTTCATGATAGAAAAATGATTTGGTTTCATGTTTTTGAAGGATCTTTAACTAGTTTCTCAAAAATTACTTTAACTAGTTATTATTTTTCATTTGATAGTATTTTTCGATGAGTTATATACTTGATCTCAATTGATATTTTTTTGTATATGAGTATACTTTGTTTTCTATATATGTATGCTTCACAATTTCTATTGGTATTTTCATTTTCATACATATATATGAGTTATTTGTGCTTGAGTTAAAATCGATTTACATATTTAAAGCACACAATTTGTTTATGCTAAGCTTAATTCAAATCTTTATTTTCAATTGATATTTTAATAAGCTTATGCATTATTGTTAAAATTGATATTTTTATTGATATCAAATATTTGCAATAATCTTCAATTGGTATTTATTGATTGCAATTGGTATCAAAATAATTTTCAATTGGTATCAATATGATTCTATTTTGATTAAAATTCAAAATTTGTAATGTTTATTTACAAATTTGTAATGTTTATTTACAATGATATCTTAAATTTGATTACATTTGGTATCTTAAAATTTGATTGATTTACAAGTGGTACCTTTAAAAATTTTTGTTTATATGATATCTTTAAATTTGATTTACTAAGATATCTAAAAATTTGTTTTATTGAGAAATTCAAAATTTTGTTTTTAATAAGAAAAATTAAAAATGTTTTGATTTGTATTGCCTATATGCAAGGAGAGTTTAACAACTCTTCTACATATAGATTCATGTTGAGTGTATCTTATATTGAGGAGCTTGACAACTCTTCTTTATGCGGTACACGTGTGTAGGAGGAGCTTCACATCTCCTCTTATGCATTACATATTATGCGTTATGTGAATTAGGGCTTGTCATCTCTCTTACATGTAATGCATATATGTAGGGAAGTTAACTTAGCGTCTTCCTCTTCATGAATGTATATCGCATGTATTCTTATTATTAATTTGTTTAATGTCACCCCTTTATTGATTTTTGTTTTTGACAAAAAGGGGAGAACATTGTTTTGTTTTTACTTTAACCCCTTTGTTGATGATTGACAAAAAGGGGAGAAGTATTTGGTATATATGCATGTTTTCCTTGCTTTATTCATAAAGGGGGAGAAGGATTTATGTTTATGCATATACTATTTGTTTTGCAAAAAGGAGAAAAGAATTTGATGAGTTTTATGTTTGATTAGCATGTTTCATCTCCTTGTATTTGCATACATGTTTATGAGCTTTCATTGCATATTTATTTGTTTATTGTTATGCATGAGTTAAGGGGGAGCTTCTTTGAAGCTTTACTTTAATCCATGCATATATAACTTAATGAGTTTTGTCAACATCAAAAATGGGGAGATTGTTGGCCCAAGGGCCTATCACTCTAGTTTTGATGATGATCAACTCATATAGTTATAGTACTAATGATCTTGTGTTTATTTAGTTTTAGATTTGTGATCAAGATCTTAGTAGGTGTGTAGCTTCAATAAAGGATTTAAAGTCAAGTTTTGGAGCTAGCACGGTTTGATTCAAGAGTTTGTGCATCAAGACTACATCAAGTACTCAAGAGGAGTTTAGCTCTATGGATCGTGTTTGGACCAAGTCAAGAAGATGTGAAGACTTCAAGTGAAGACCTTCAAGATCAAGACTTGTGTCTAGGTTTATTTTTTATAAGATTTTATTTTTAGATAAAATGTAAAGGATAGAATAGTTGGTGGATTGCTTAAGTATATCTTACACACACACACACTCTTGATTTAGATAAGTTTTCATAAAAGAATTTTATTTGGAAAAATACAAAAGAGCTTTCTTTTAGAAAAATACCGGTTTGGTTTTTGGAATTCAAGTATATATGTTTTAACCAAAATCATATTTAGAGCTTAATGTCAAAAACATAGATATTTCACCATGTATGTGTAGTGGATCATATCCATACACTCTATGCTTTAAAAGAGTTTAAAATATCTTGTTTTTGTATTTGAAGAAGTTTTGAAAAAACTAATTTTGAAAAAATACAGTTTTCGTTTTTAGCCAAAATTTTCAAGTTACAAAAATAGTTCAAATTGTTTGTAACATGTCTTGATTTTGTTCAAGCATGTTTGATTATCAATTATAATGTTAAAACTATTTTTATAAATTTTTCATGATTTTATGGGATTTTATTTGAGCCAAAATGACCAACATTTTAATCCCTAAAACTGACATGTCTGGCTTCTGCCAGTCGACCGACCGGTCGACCGTGCCTGAAGTCGGTCGACCGGGCCGGTCGACTGACGTGCACAGAACGTGCACGCCAGGACTGCTGGAGGGCCGGTCGACCAACCCGGTCGACCGTAGAGAGCTTCTGCTCTCTGGAAAGCCCCGGTCGACCGGGCCGGTCGACCG
This sequence comes from Agave tequilana, assembly GCA_038442645.1. Lineage (NCBI taxonomy): Eukaryota > Viridiplantae > Streptophyta > Magnoliopsida > Asparagales > Asparagaceae > Agave > Agave tequilana. Next base: position 41,958 of record JAVJIF010007346.1, on the reverse strand, counting down.
GCAGAGAGCTCTGCTCTCTGTTCCAGTGCCACGGTCGACCGGCCGGTCGATCGCTAGCTCAACGGTCAGAATTCTGACCGTTGGCCGATCGACCGGGCGGTCGACCGACAGGCCAATCTGGCTCCCAACGGCTAATTTTTCTAGCTCTATAAATTGGGGTTTTTGGGGATTGTTTTCTATAAGATTTAAAAGAAGTTTTTGGGCTAGTTTTTCCTACTCATTTCAGTAGTTATATCCACAAGTTTGAGAGCAAATATTTCCAATCAAAATGGGAGTTTATCAAGAGTGTTTTCAAAGTGATTCTTGAGTTTTTCCTCCACCATTTCAATCCTTGTTTTCTCACACAACACTTGAGCTATCCATGATTTATTCATCCTATAGGAGTGTTAATATGAGAGTATTTGTTGGTGATCAAAGCGTTTAGATCACCAAAAGTTCTACTTTGTACTTTGAGGAGGCGAACTTGCGGGTTCGCGGTGTTTCGAGTTCGTATGTGAACTCGGTATTTGAGGTGCGGCCTCGGCGAGCTTATGGGCTTGCGGTGTGTACGGGACTAGAGAGTCCAAGAGTTCTAGTGGGAACTCCTTGTAGGTGTTGCGGCACCGAGTGATCCAGTGGGATCGGTTTATAGTGGAAATCCTTCATAGTGTTGAAGGCAGGGACGTAGAGTAAGTGTGCTCGAACCTCAAATTTTGCGATTGCTCTCTCTATCTGTTACTTGTTTATATCTTGCATGCTTTATTGCCTTTATCATTATATGCTTGATATACATTGTGTGCTTATTGATATATACTTGGGGATTGTTTGCTAACACTTGTATTCAACTAAGAGAGCCAACGCGGCACCTCAACTCTTATTTAGAGGAATCTTGAGGAGTTAGTCCAGAGCCCTTCACGGGAATCCGGCTACACTCTTGTGTTATACTTGGTGTTTAGTTTAATAAGTTTCAATTTGCATTAAATAGCTTTTAATTCCGCATTATTTGACCTTTAGATTAGCCATCACCTATTCACCCCCCCTCTAGGTGATTTACATTCTTCTCCTTCTTGACTTGCTCCAAAACTTGATCCAATGAGCTAGACTCCTTTTGAGTACTTGATGTGGTCTTGATGCATAAGCTCTTAAATCAACATGTGCAAGCTCTAAAACTTTGACTTTAAATTCTTTGTTGAAGCTACACACCTACTAAGATCTTGATCATAAATCTGAGACTAATTAAATAAGATCATTAGTACTATAACTACATAAGTTAATCATCATCAAATTAGAGTGATGGGCCTTTGGGCCAACATGATGGAGCCGAACTGCAACAAATAGTTAACCTGAAACTTTGTTAAATAAAATTGTTAAAAACATAACTACATATGTTTTGTTATCATCAAAACTAGGGCTAATGGCCTTTGGCCCAACAGTAATGTCAACTTCACAGTGAGATGTGTCAGAGATATAATGTTAACTTAGCACTGAAGAGGTGCAGTATTAACCAAAGATTTCGTTTTCATTGAGAAAATCGAGAAGATACTGTCAGAGGTCCAATGTTAACTTAACAGTGAGATGGATTTGTGATTTGAGCAAATTGAATTGTCAGAGGTGTGATGTTAACTTGATAGGGATTTGTTTACTTTTAGAGATATGATGTTTAACATAACAGTAATTGGATTTGCGATTTGACTAAATTAGTGGACATGTTATTCTATTGAAGAGAATGACAGGTGGAGTTTGATCTGCTGGGGATATATTGATGTGTTACTGTCAGAGATGTGTTTTTTTAATATGACAGATTCGATCTGTAATTCATTTTGTTAGAGAAATAAATATAGCTTTTTGTGGACCTACTATTCCATAGAAGGGAATTGGCAAGGGATTTTGGTAGGATTGGCGGAATTAGCTCCCTTAAGATTTTTAGCAAACTCTCAGCTATCAACGAATTTGGTTTGCCTTTACCAACCGTTTGAGTTGGGCTAGCCATGCTATTCTCCTTAGCATGATGAGTTGACGAGGGTTTTGTGTTGGACTTAAAAGCCAATGTGTTTCTCTATCCTTAGTCGTCAGAGGCCTTGGATTGCTGTCACTTTGAGTGACTTTTTGTCTGAAAAGTATTGATATATTTTCCAAGGGATTTTATTCCGTAGGGATTATAAATACATATAGTATTATACCAATGGAATGTTTTCAACTGTCCAGATGTGTAATGTTGGACATGGTAGTCGTGAAATGCAATCAGGAGTAATATCTCTTCCAGAATTTGCCATTGATAGGCATTATGAGCCAATCTCCTTCTTGATTGATTAAGCAACAGGATCCATTTGAGTAGATTGACTCTACTACGAAGGGATGTTACCATTTAGAGTTGAATTTTTCTTCCATCTTATGTGTCATGACCATAGATCGTCTGATAGCTAAGACAAGATCGTCTTTTTTAAAGATCGTTCCTTGACCTTTTTTATTGAAGGCCTTAGAGATTCGAGCTGGGTAAAGTTCGATCTGTTGCTGAGCTTGTAGGGGTTTGTCATCTAAAGCTTCTAACTCTTAGAGGTGCACTCGATGTTTTTTCTCATTCATCATCTCTAGCATAAGTGCAATGCGCAAAGATGGAATCTGAATTTCAGTAGAAGTACGGCTTCACATCTGTATACTAAGAAAAATGATGTAAGCCTTTGTTGGGTTCTGACTGTTGTGTGATAAGCCCAGAGACATTCACCTAGTTTCTCCTCCTAGTCGCGTTGATTTTTTGAGACAAACTTCTTGAGAAGTTTTCTGATGGTCTTGTTAAAGGCTTCTGCAAGACTGTTGGCAGCAGGATAGTATGCCATCAAAAATGCACTCTGAATTCTGAACTTATTACAGAATCTCTAAAATGCTTGACTGATGAATTAGGGTCCATTGTCGTGGACAATCCGTCAAGGAATACTGAAGTGGTATATTACGTTACGTTTAATAAACTTCATCACGTCGGACGCCTTTACTTCCTTTAGAAGGATAGCTTCAAACCATTTTGAGAAGTATTCGGTTATAGTTAAGATAAACCGATGTCCATTGGATGTTGATGGGCTAATGGACCTGATGAGACCCATTCCCCACATCTTAAATGATCATGAAAAAGACGTTCGATGAAGATGACCTAGCGCTTGTTGTATGAAATCACCATGAATCTGACAGGCATGACATCGTCTGGCATAAGCGATGACATCAAAAATCATCTTTAGCCAATAATAACTAAGTCTTCGGAGTCAGTTCCAGAGTTTGGGTCTTGGTTGGTGAGGATGCTTGTACCATCGTGAGCTGCCTAGAGTGTCTCATGTGCCTTTTTGTGTGAAAAGCAGCGGAGTAGGATTCCATCATATGATTGACAATATAATATTCACGCGATGCATTGTAATAGAATTGAGAAGTTTTCTCTTGATCATAGCAGCTTATTTGGGATCATCGGGCAGAATATCGTATAAGTTAAAGTTAATGAACAAGAATCGCTTATCCCTGAGATTTGGACCTGTTGAAGTTTCGAGAACTTCTTTGACTTTAAGGTTTCCTTTGGAAGCTTAACTCTTCAAGGGCGAATTTGGGCAGTGCAAGTTACGGCTTTGGACGAGTACTTTCTCTGTTTCTCCGATTGGAAGAGCCTATGAAGCGGCGAGAAAAGCTAATGCATGTGTATGTGCATTCTGTTGGAAGCTAATGCGTGTGCATGCGCATTCTGTTGGTGAGATACATGATCGATGTAGACTTATACTCTACTCGGACCTAATTGAGGTGGATTCCTTTGGATATTATGATGAATCCAGGAATCCGTAACTGGCTACCCCTAGGAAAAGCCTGGTTGGATTTTGGCAGAAGATGTATTCTTTATTGCTAGAGTATCTTTTGGTCTGGAGTTCACCACATTGACTTCTCCTGACTTGGCTTACTTTCTTTTTTTCAACCTTGACTCTTGCAATGATTTTTTCTGCCTTTTCACCTTGTAAGACTAGATGCTTCCAAGTGCGACATTCAACCACTCCTATTTGAGCTAGGAGTATTGTTTGCAGATTATGGCGGTAAGTCTTTACCAATGTAGATGGGTCATGCCACTTGGACATCGGACTGAAATCTCTCCACAAACATTTTGATCGACTCTCCCTTCTTCTGCTTAGTGGTGAGGAGAGTCGGCACAGATATTTCAGTGTCATCTTCAAAGAAATGAGCCAGAAATAACTTCGCCAAGTTGGCCTATTTCTTGATAGAGCCTGTCGAGAGTTTCATGAACTATTTAAAGGTAACCCCCTTGAGAGTGTCGATGAATAAACGAGCCATGATAGCATCGTTTGATACTACATTCCCAGTCTGGGATTTGAAGTAGTATATATGTTCGTTCGGTGATCGAAGGTGTGCAGAGTCGATGTCTTGAACCTGAAAGGGTAGGGAGCAGCATCCCACTCAACTGGATAAGGTTTGGCCACCCTAACTTCTTGAAGATCGCTTCGATTTGCGATAGCTTCTAGGCATTTTTTGAGCTCGTTCATCCTTTTGGCATGATTACTTTCGGCTTTTGAATTCTCTGGTTCTTTTGGCATGATTAAGAAGACTTTGAATTTCATATCTTGAAATTATTTTCATTTGCTATTTTCATTGCTTCAGAAAGTAGAGTTTTTACTCTCCTTCTCTTTACCCTTGTTTTTGCTGGAAGAAGCGCCAGTTTTTTAGCCTTTCAGCTTCTTCTTCTGCTTTTCAAGGAAGAGAGTTATCATCTTTTTGAGATTATTGATAAACTCTTGTTAGACTTAGAGCATATCGTGATGTGCTTATTGAGCTCGAGATTGCTCTTCGAATCTTCTGACCATCTCTTTTGGAGTGTTAGCCATATAGGCGAAAACTTACGTCTCTTCTTGTGAGTTTGATGAGTGGGATTCTACAATGGCAGATTGCTCATCGTTCACCTCGATTCCTCTTGCAAACAGATTGTAGTCCACGAGGATAATTGCTCTAATCTGAATGCGAGTGCGTTGGTAAGTTCCTTCAGGCTCGATCAGTATTTCTTTTAAGCCTGAGGAACGTTCAACATCCGACTCAGAATTGAGAGCCAGTTGCTTCCTCTTCGACTTGCTTGGCGTGGTGATTGGACCCACCATGTGGAAGCCACTTCAGGGTACTCCATGTCAGAAAATAACTTCTTCTTGCAGAAGTGACGCCTATTTGCTGAATTAGAGATTGAAATCGCTGACAACTGATTGAAAACCGACGCTTTGCTCACATGAGAGCCATAATAACACTCAAAGAGAATTGATGAGATGAGCCGCTCACAGTAACATTAGGGAGTGGTTTGATGGGCACTCCTCTTCCGAGTCAAGTAGTCTCTCAAGTCTGCAGTGGGAGCTGGTAAGGAACTAACTTTGGACTCACGAAAGTTGGAATCTCCTAATATCTAAACGCGAGTCTCGTGTTTCTGAAGTGAAATGCAGAGGTCGCATTTGGTGCAGCCACATGCTGAACGCGGGTCTTGTGATTCTGAAGTGAAATACGGGTCTCATGTTTTGGCACAGCATGAGGTTGAACGTGACTCTCGCATTTTGGCACTAAGATGTGTGGCTTACCCTTCAACGACTGTCGCATTTGAACGCCAGTGTCGCATTTTGAAGCAGGAATGCGAGGTTGATTGGGAGTATCGCGTTAGCGCAAACAATACTATCTTCAACTTCTACTTGCTGACAACGAGCTTGATATCTTTGGCAATGATCAGCAATCTGCTTGGCTCACAGGGATTATTGTGAACCCCCTGCAAACTGAGTTTGCTCTGCCCCGAGAAGAGTATGACAGCGAGATTGATCTCCATTGTTTTGTTGGCCTTGAGCCATAACATTGATCTTCCAGGTCTCCATAGAGACTTCATCGCAAGTTGTGTTAGCTCCAAAGGAGGTTGCACAAACCTCAATAGAGGCTGAACCATTTGCTTTGACGAAAAGATTACGTTAACTTCCTAAGAAGTTTTTCTTAGAGAATCCTCCGATGAGGCTAGAGAGCGAGTCTCGGATGAGACTTTGTGGTACTTTCGCATTGCTTTGGAGCTAATGGAGCACGAGGAGAGAAGTTATTTTAACTACTCTTGGTCGAATTCGATGAAAAGCAATTTGACAGTGGATCCAAGAAGCTTGAAGTCGGCTTGCACTATGGCTTTCTCATCGGTAGAGAAATCAGTCTCCACCAGACTCGCCATCTTCTGTTTACCGAAAAATTGAGCATGTAAATCTTTAATTACTTGTAAAGAAGATTACAATGAATCAAAATCTGATTACAGAAAAGCAAAAAATGGTTAAATCTCCCCTTTGTTTAGTGTTGGGTTCATAATGTAGCGGTGGAGCGTGAATCTACTTCTTCGTAGACGAGACGAACCGGAAGTTTGATCTTCGGATCTTCTTACTCTTGTTGACAGCACATTGGTAAGGTATAAAATCTTAATCGGTGGCTGAAATCTTAAAGAGATTAAATTTGAACTCAACAAGATGTAAAGAGTCTTCTTTTTTCTCTCTTGAATCCTCTCTTCCACATAATATATGCTCAGCATTCTTGTGCTTAGCTTTAGCCTTTTGTGGTTATCCAACTTGAGGACTCAAGCATCAAGCATGCCTCTTTACCCTCAACCTCCAGGGGGTATTCTCTAGCTATTCATAGCTATTTATAGAGAATTTTGGGGTATAATTGACCCCTTAAATCTCTCCATAATTCCCCATTAAGTGAAAAAAACATGAGTGTAATCGACCCAGTTAATTACTGTTTGTTATAGTAGAAACGCGGGTCTCGCTCTGGACGCAGACCTCACTTTGGCATTGAAACGCGGAGCTCACAGGCTGGTGTTGAAATGAAAGTGGAGCTACACAAGCATGCATTTGAAGTTGAAAACAAGACCCTGATGGAAGTCCGCGTTTTGAAGCAATAAAGTGACCTTCGCATTTGTCAAAGAACGCGACCTTCGCGTTTGTCAAGAACACTACTTTTGCATTGTTGATGAAGTACGACATCTGCGTTTAGGGTTGAAACGCAACCCTTGCATTTGGTTTGAGATCCGCATTTTTGAGGTTTTGTCTTCAGTGATTTTTAGATAGCATGTAGAGTAGAGTAGAGAGATAGCAAACGCAAACACAAGGATATGTTTCGAGGTTCGAGCACCAAACTCTGCGTCCCCGTCTTTACTTGGATGGATTTCAACTCTCTTCACTAAATAACTCCATAAAGGATACAATCTCCTACACAAGAGAATGGCACAAAGTCAAGGAACAAAGTCAAATACACCTCTTCACAAGAGGGAGGGCACAAAAACCAAAAAGAAAATAAAGGTACAATGCTTAGTGATCACAAATATCACAAAAAACACCTCTCATAATACAAAATCCTAGTGGATTTATTTTGTAATGAATAGCTCAAGCTTGCGAGAAAACAAAGATTTTGAAAATGAAGCACAAAAGAAAATACTTGGGAAAAACTTCTTGAAAGATATAGAATTAAAAACTTAAAACTTTAATATCCTAAAACTTGTTTTCTTTGATTTTTCAAAACTTTGAAATACAATAGAGAGATGGATTTTAAGCCCAAAAACTTTTGAAAATCTTATTTAGAAACTCTGTTGAAGTAGGAATTTTTACTCTTAAAAATCTTAGAGAAAAACCAGCCCAAAATCTTATTTATATAGGCATTAGAACAACTCGCCGTTAGGGGGCAAATAATGCCAAAAATGGCCAGTCGGTTGAACGGGTGGTCGATCGCCAATGGTCAGATTTTTGACCGTTGGTGTTTTCTGACGAGAAAGCTAGAGAGCTCTGCAGTCATTGTCAGTCAACCAGTCGGTCAGCTGATCTCTGCTGCGGTCGACTGATCAGTCGACCGGACTTTTAACTCTCTAGGTTGTGCGCATTTGTGCATGCCGATCGACCGTGCGGTAGCCGACAGAGCAAATGAGCTTTACGGTTAGTCGACTGGCTTCAGCCCAAGAACCAAATTTTAAAACATTTAAACATCTTTTTAAATTTATTTAAATACCAATAAATCTTTATAAATCCCATAAAATAAGTTCATGTATATACAATGAAGTACAAATATATGTTATAAAAAAATAACACATATTACAAACATGTGAACTTATTTTTTAAGTTATAGAAATTCAATTTTAAAACAAAAATCGTATTTCTCAAAAACTAAACTTCTAAATGAAAATTCGATATTTATCAAAACTAGTATAAATACAAAAATAAGTTTGTTAAACTTTTGAAGCTCAATGTGTATGGATAGAATCCAATCCACATGTAAAACAATATAGACTTGTTTTTGACAATATACATCAAAATAAATTTTGATAAAAACAAAACTTAAACTCATGAATTCAATTCTTCAAAATAAATTTCTTAAGCACATTTGAAGCAACAGTATATATGGATGAAATTTAATACACATATAAATCAATGTAAACTTGTTTTTGATGAAATCTATTCATGAAATAAAAAAAGTAAACGTGTAAAACCGAAGCTAAAAACTTTTGTTCTTGAAAATCAATGTCAAACTTTGTGTGTGTGTGTGTGTGAGAGAGAGAGCTTGATCAATCAAAACTAATCTATTCTATACGTAAGATCTTAACTCATAAACTCTAAACTTAAGTGTTCTTGAAGATCTTCTTCTCCATTTAGGCTTGATCCAAAGTTGATCCTTGAGATAGACTCCATCTTGAGCACGATGTATTTTTTATGCTTGAGCTCTTGAATCAATGTGTGTTAGCTTGAAGAAGGTAAATATCAACTAAGATCTCAACTAAATACCTAAAACTTAATAAACAAAAGATTATTAGTACTATAACTACATGAGTTAATCATCATCAAAAATAGAGTGATAGGCCTTTGGACCAACAAATAATGAAGGCAGAGATTGCGAATTCGCATGAGAATCTTCAATCTCTCTGTATTCTTCTGTACCAAAACACACTATGTTTGTTTAATAATTAAAGAAAAATGTTTGTAGCCTTTTCAGAAATTTGAGGAGGTCTGTTATCTTTTGTATTCTTTTTTTGGGGAAAAAATACATCCTAAATTTCTTTTTCCATCACCTTGCTTGCTATGCGCAGTGATTTTAAATGCATATTGAACAATGCTTGTACGAAAAGAAGATCGTAAAAAAAAAATTAGCCAAAGACTCTAAGACTAATTTAAAAACAAAAAAAATCCCATGGTGTTTGCTGGATAATTAATTATTCCTTAAAAATTATTTGAGGACTACAGTAATTACTTGATTAAAATTGAGTGAATATTTCTCAATAAAACTTGTTTACACTTAAAAGAAATTGAAAGAATATTTTTTTATTTTGATCATTTGACTAATTTAATGATCATCCCAGTGAGTCAAGTTGGGCCAACAAATCAGATCTAGTTGTTGCTGGCCATTGGCTTCTTTTATCGGTGGACCCTACAGCACAATCTGCTCAAGAAACGAGACAACACCACAATAGACATCTTTGCTTTCTTAGATCCCAAGTTCTTAATTCTTGAATCTCTTTATATCTTAAAACCTCCCTCTCAAAATGCGTTGAGGGGTAGCGATCGTCGTTGGAATGAACGACTTCTCCGGTAGCGCCGACGGCCGGCGGTGTTGTGACTCGAGCCCCTCCCCCATCCCCTACCTCCTTCTCCCCCTTTCCCTCGCTGGCCTCGCCGTCTCCATCTTCATCCTAATAGCGGTCCACAATGCCATCTGCACGGCGACAGCCTCCCTCCTCCCTACTCCATGCGACCTGAGAGAGAGGGAGGAAGATTGGGTATGGGGGCAAAAATCAAGGGCCTCAATCTTTTTTCTGGGGGGGCCGTGGGGGACATGTGCCCCCTTGGCTCTGTTACTGTCTATATTATAAAGGGTGTTGTATCAAACCCTCCTTGAATTAAGAAAACTTACATTGACTCCCTTAGCTCTAGAACCGTTAACATTTCCATTAAAAGATAAAGATAAATGTCTAGCGCATGTAGCCACGTTAAACTTAATTTTTTTATTAAAATAATCCTCCATCACCACTTCCTCCTCCACTATCACCACCATCACATCCTCCTCCTCTATCACCACGTTCTTTATATATCTCCTCCTCCTCCCCTCCTCCTCAAACCCACCATCTTCTTCTCCACCTCCCCCTTCTTCTCCTTTTCAAACTCATCACCACCACCATCACCACCTTCTCCTCCGCAAATCCATCTCCACCACCTCCTTCTCATTCTCTTCCTAAAATTCATTACCATCATCACATTATGCTCTCTACCATTGTCTTCTCCTAAAACCCACTACCATCTCCTTCTCAAGTCGACCATCACCACCACCTCCATCACCACCATCCAACCTAAAGCACCTTCTTAATATGAATCTTAATTTAGCCCAAAACTCTCTTCTCCTCCTTTCCCTTTTACCATTATCACAACAACCTCTTCCTTTCCTCATTACTACTTAAAGTTTTTGATGTAGAAAGAATCAGTAAATGTGATAAGTTTAGAAGTTAGACACATCAGATTTGTTTATTCCAAATTAAAGATAACGAAAATACAATTTTAGTGCATCCTGGAATGCGAAAATCAGAGCTTGTAAGTGGAAGTTGCAATGTTTTAAGTTGAAGGGAAGTTTTGCAAGTTTTTCAAATTCTGCAAGGGGCGATTTGTAAATTTTGTCCACCTTTGTAAAACTTTAAATTATACTGATCAATACCGAATTTTCTATTTTTTATTGTTTTCTTCTTCTATTAGGATTTTAGGTTTCTAATGATTTTTATTTCTCAGTCTCTTTTTATTCTCTTTTAGATTATTGTTTGAGTTAAATTAGGAGTTTTATTTAAGATAAATTTTATATAAGAGTGTTTTATAAGAGTTTGAGTTGAATATAGACCTCTTGAAACTCTACGTAGTCATCTTGAAATTTAATAAATTTTGAAAAAAATTCTCATTCTTTTCTGGTGAATTCCGAAGTTCTTCAACCTAACATTTTACATAGGGTTCATCGATGCTAGAACGAGATCTAACTGTGGCTTTTGCTTTCGAGTTGCATCAAGTGGTATGATATAAGAACATTCAGTAAATATAATTAGCTCAAAATTTTGAAATATCAGATTCGTCCATTCCAAGATCAAGATAAAGAAAAGGCCATGGCGTCACATCCTGGAATGCCAAAATCAAAACCCAAATGTGAAAGTTACGATGTTTTCAAGTTATAAGGATAATTTTGCAAATTCAAAGGGGTGATCTGTAAATTATGGACTAGTTTTATAAAATCTTAAATTGTACTAATTAGTAGTGAATTTTCTGTTTTTTATTAGTTTTCTTCTTCTATTGCTCAGAGGGGTTTAACTTTAAAAAATAAGTTATTGAAGTAATTAGGATTAAGTTGATCACATGCTCTGCATGTAACTTATTTGAATGAAAAAAAAATTAATGGTGTTATACTGTAGAGGGTAGGGGTGCCACCGGATACGGATTATTCGCGGATATCCGCATCCGAATCCGCCTCCAATCCGGATACGGATATCATTTTTTCACATCCGTCAATATTCGTATCCGTATCCGTATCCGAAAGGTAGGCGCGGATACGGATATGGTAAAAGTAATATCTTATTCGTATCCGATCCGATATCCGAATGTTGTGTGCTTCATAATGATATCGGTATGGAGAAGACTATTCTTCAATGGAATAAGGTATTAATTTTGATATTTTGAGTTGGTGAAAAGTAATAGTGAAAAGTATTCGATTCTTACAAGAGCACCACATGATATTTTGTATTTCGACATCAACTGTGTCATCCGAATCGACATTTAGTACCGGAGGACGTGTAATCTATTGTTATAGAAGTCAAATGACAATGAATACGATGAATGTATTGATATGTACACAATAATATCATAGTATGTATCACATTTAATATTGTAGTAGATGAGATAAAAAGTAATATAAGTATTTCTATTTAATTTATCTTTAACCATATCCATTTTTAACATATCCGATTAGTATCCCGCATCCGATCCGCTAATATCCGATTTATATCTGATATCCGATTTTGGCGGATACGGACATCATTTTTTCACATCCGCCAATATCCGTATCCGTATCCGTATCCGAAGGTTGGATGCGGATATGGATATGGTAGAGATAATATCCCCGATCCGTATCCGATCCGATGGCACCCTAGTAGAGGTCAATGTGTACATTTATATAGTTCAAAGGGTTTAGTACAACACCCCTGATAGTACAGAGATATTTTCTGTAATTTATCCTATGCAGAATAAACAAATTATACTATTTAGTCTAGATTAACTTGAATCTGAGGCCACTCACGATTCATTCTTTCTCTTTCACTAGTATGCGAGGGCTCATTAGCGCATAAGCGAGCATATTGGTCACCTTTTCCAAATACGAAGAAGTTTTATTGAAGGCTAAATTTACATAAAGAGATTGCCTGAACTTAACATACCGTATAATTATTTAGCAGTATCTCCTCTCCTTCTCCCTACGTGTATAACGTGTTGGTTGGTCCACTGAGTTGGATGAGGTCACCTCTATGCTAAACGTGAGCTGTGTAGACTGCAGAATGAGAAAAGTTGATGATGGGGTCAAAATTACATATGTACATAGGAAGAAGGATGTAAGCTTGATGGATTTTAACCAGAGAAAGATGGATGGATGGATGGAGAGAGAGAAAAGGGTGATGGTGTACTGTTTTTCTTCCCAGCCATGCAAAAGGAGCACTCATGATCCATCTGGGTTAGAGATAGACGCAGACTCAGTGCTTTCGCTTTGCTTTCAGCTTTAGAATTAATCGGATGTGTTGTAGTGTCGCTCAAACAAACCAATAATTATTAATTGCATGCCATTCTAGCTCTATGTAGGTGTCACAGGAAGATTCTTTTGACCTCGAACTACTTAAACTCGCATGACACTTAGCTCACTCTTTCCCTTAAAAGCGAAACTAAGTCAGCCTAATCCTCACAATCACTCAAGAGAGAGAGAACACTTAAGAGAAGTTTCATCGATCGGAAAGCTCAGCGATGAGGGCATCGCTCGGATAGGTGAGGGAGAATGTCACGAACTGCTCTATTTTGTGCACTTAGACTCATTTTGGGTTCATCCTATGTGGTGGAGTTGCTATAATATTTTAGGGAGTTCTAAAGTGTTTTAGGACAATATTATAAATATCATATAAAGAGGGATATTTTCATAGAAAATTCTAGAGGAAGATATTTTGGCATGAATATATGGGAGTTTTTAGATATTTTAGAAACCTTCAAATCTAGAGAATTCTTTGTACAAGCCCTTACCTATAAATAGGGGTTAAGGATACTCATTTGTAGACAACAAAATAAGCATAAGCAATACAAGTTTTCACTTCTTCTCTTAAGTGTTCTCTCTCTCTCTTTCTCTATCTCTCTTGAGTGAGTGTGAGGGTTAGATTGACTTAGCTTCGTCTCTAAGGAGAAAAAGAATGAGCTAAGTGTCACATGGGTTTGAGTGATTCAAGGTCAAAAGAATCTGCCCGTGACAGTTGGTATCAGAGCTGTGGATTCGGGAGTGATAATGTCGAGCCCCAATCTTTGTTCCGAGGTAGTTAGAGTTGTGGATATAAAGGATGCTCCCAAGCCTCATAGGGAGAAATCCCGTGATGTCATGACGACGCTGGAGGCACGGTTAGCTAAGATGAAGCTTACCGAGCGGATAAGTTGGAGGCTTACGACAAGCGCAGAAGCTAAAATCTATGAGAGATGAGCTTCAAGAGGAGATGCAGTCAGCCTTGAATTTCGATGTTGACATGTAGCAACAAGGGAACACTTCCTTGAGAGAGAAGAATGTGGTTTTGCGGAATCACGTGAGGTACTCTTAAAGGAGTTAGCTGAGCTTAAGGAGAGAATCGACCAACATGATGTCTGTAACGCCCCGATCCTGCGGGTACGGGGACGTCACGCGCGTATATATGCAGGTCAGAATACCCTCACGTATATACGCTAAGCATCAGTACAAGCAGGAATCAGAGTACGGAAGCAAATGGTGCGTTATACATTCCAACATATGAGTACAATTACAAGGTTATCACCAGAGGTGATCCAATATTACATGAATATTACATCACTGATATGCGCAATGTGAGATTACAAAGAGATATACAAGTATGAATAGTACAAAGACAGGCTCAGAGTCATAACAGGAAAACTCTAGAGCCACACAAGGGGGCCTGAAAGGATGGGGCTTCAGATGGCCTGCTGGAGATCCACGCTACCGCTGCGCCACTCTGATCAGCAACTGGAAGAATCCACACGCTCCAAGCTCCATGACCTGGACATGAGGATCCAGGGGTGTCAAATGAAACTCCCCGGCAAGTGATGATGCAAAAGCCAGATGGCGTGCAAAGATAAGTATAAGTGTATCGATAAAACCGAATCATAATCATGCATTGAAAACCGTGTCATGAGCATAAGCATATATAGGCAGGTAGATATATAACAAATGATATCAAGCAGGAAGTACTCATGGTATGATAAGATAAGAGCAGAAGACTGATGGAATGGAATACAAGTGATAAAGCAGGGTATGAGCAGCTAATATGATAATAATCATAAAACCGGAAATCCGATGTAAAACCCAATGGAAGCAAACTCGGCAAAGCATACAACAGATCCATAGCTGGCATCTTTTATACTTAGAGCCGTCTAAGTTGCAGGCTTCAGTATGCGTCCCATTCCACATACTTCTACTTACAACTTAAAGAGCATGTTATCATCTTGGCACTTTATTATTATTATTACTCGTCTTACCCTGATATCTAGATATGTGAACTAGCGTCCCAGCACACATATATCCATATCTGAGTAAAGCAAGGCTGTTATTGGAAACCAATGTAATACCCCGTTTCCGTAATACGTACTAAGTTGCGTATTCTGATTTTCGATCGTATTTTTCGATTTACTTCCCGTATTTGACCAATTTCAATTTCAAATATCATTTTCTAATATATTAGATTTTTGGTGAATTTCTGGAATTTTCTAAAATTAAAATGAATTTCTTCAACCGGTGTCGACCAGTGTCGCTGATCGATTCCCGAATTTTTATCTTACAAACAGTTAGGAATTTCAAGAAAATCTTTTAGACATTATTTCTTAGAATGACATTTCTTATCTAAATACTTTTTCTGAGAATTTTATGAATTTATGAAAATTCTTTCGGAGTCGGTAGGTAACTGATTCCGGGATTTTTAGCTTTAAAACTATAAAGTATTTCTTCAAACGGATTTCACTATAGGTCTTCATATATTATTATTGATTTTTGGTGAAAATTACGAGTCGTTCCGAGATACTTAAATTTCGGACGATTTCGGTATTTTCCGAAATGTTTTCCCACATTCTTGACTTGAACCTAGGAATCCGTGTTTCCGGTATTTTCATTTTCCAAGACCAAGAAAATCTCTTCATTTATCAATTCTTTTTCTTTTTCCTTTTCCCTATTTTCTTTTCCTTCCTTCACAACCACAAAAAAATTCCATTTTCCAATTTCCATTTTCTTCCAAAAATTCCATCTCCACACATTCTCACCAACCTCCCTCATTTAATACATCTCTCTCTCTCTCTCTTTCTCATGGCCGGCCACCATTGGCCAAGGGAGACACCTCATCTCCCCTATTTTGCACAAAACCCCTCTCAATTTCTTTATTTGCATTCCCTTTACAAAAATCAAAACCTATATAAATCCTTTCCTTTACAAATCTTTTCTCTTTTCTTCACTTCACCAAGAGATTAGCCTTCACCATTTTCTTCTCCATCTCAAACCCTAATTCCAAAGAACACCTCAAGGCCTTCATCTCCTTTTCAAGCAACGACTGCTTTTGGATTGTGATCGTCCGTAGTATCACCGTGGAATCATTTGGTGATATTTATCGACACGATCTTTTCGGAACTCGTCAAGCCTCGATTTAACCGTTCAAAGTGAGTATCTTTACTCACCAAGACTAGACAACTTCCTTGTTTACTTGTGTTGATCTTTCATGTACACTTGTGCCATAAAAATCGTATTTTTAGCCCATCAAACAATCACCATAAAATCTGTTCTGTAACCTGTTTTCCCAGAATTAGTCGACTTGACCTAGAGACTAGTCGACTAACCCATTTGTTCTGAAACGTAACTTTTTCTGATTTCACAGTTTTAGTCGACTAAGCCATATTACCAGTCGACTAGACCCCCCTAGTCGACTACATTTTTAGCCTAGTCGACTAATCTTTTCTTGGACCAGAAGACACCAACTCTCGGCCCTAGTCGACTTAGCCTAGATATTAGTCGACTTAGGACCCCTAGTCGACTACCCATTTCCCCATAGTCGACTCC
Source organism: Agave tequilana (assembly GCA_038442645.1). Lineage (NCBI taxonomy): Eukaryota > Viridiplantae > Streptophyta > Magnoliopsida > Asparagales > Asparagaceae > Agave > Agave tequilana. Next base: position 25,623 of record JAVJIF010007346.1, on the reverse strand, counting down.
TGTATCCCGGATATAATCCCAACTTTCTGTATCACAGTTTTAGTCGACCTAGCCCCTCTATTAGTCGACTTAGGTATCTGTTAGTCGACTACACATCTCACCCTAGTCGACTAACTTTCCTGAAACAGAAACCCAACTCTCTGTTTCCCAGTTTTAGTCGACTAATTCAGACTGTTAGTCGACTTAAGACCCCTATTAGTCGACTAATCTTTCCTCCTAGTCGACTAATTATGACTGTTTGACTTAGTTGATTCCGTTCTGAATTTGGTTCTTATTGTTGATACATGTGTGGTATATTATTCCTGTTCATGCTTCATAACTGGTATTATATGACATGTTACTTGATGAATCTTATCTCATATTACTTCATGACTTGTTATTGTACATTATCACCCCATAACTTGTTAAATAGTGAATATCACCACTTATCATGCCATCACTTGAACCAAGCATGATACACTTGACTTTTGTATAAATGGACCAATTTACACATGGGTCGGGGGAAAACATGCGGATATCGATATGTGTTCGTGTTTACAGTGGCTTTTAGGAATGTTGTGCAACTCATGTTCCGGTCTGACCTGTGGGCCTCCAGGGGACCGAGGGAGTGCTTGCTCCCTCTATTACTGGTACCATCATGATAAGGGCATACATAAGTCCCTCCTGAATGGCCTAGCGGCTGGCTTCCGTCACCAAGCAACGGAACAATCCTGGACCGTTATCCCGGGCATGTACGGGATCCACTGTAAACATAGTTCGTCGATACAACCGCTGATTTCCAATAACCTCCTTGCTTTATTGGGATATGGATCTATGTGCTCTGGGACGCTGGGTCACATAGCTAGATATCACAGTAAGACAAGTAATAATAATAAGACGTTAATTGTAGATTATTGTATTATGATCTTATCTCTTCATGCTTTTCATACTTATTAGTTGATATTCCTTATACCTGTTTCATCTTTTCTTATTCATGTCCCTTAGCCACTTGGCTATAGTTTGTTATCGTTATATGTCTTGATTCCTTGGATTTGCATATTCAGATTCTGAGGCTTGGAACGAAGTGGAGCCATCCACAGAGGACCAAGCGTATCTGAGTGAGCAGGCTGATCAGATCTAGTTCCCTCGTGCCAGACTCTTCCTTTTGGCTCACGAGTCTCCATCTCTTACGTGAGCATCTTGTGTATATCTTTGTATATGTTCTTTTGGACTTGGTTGTGAAAACAAAACACTTGTAAAGTGTAACAGTTATCATAACTTGTATAACTTTGTATTAGTACTTTTATAGTTGGCATATGAATATACCACGCTTTGTGTTGTACTCTGATTCTTGTTGTACTTTTATGCTTAGCGTATATACGTGGGGCATTTTCTGACCTACGTATATACGTCGCAGTGACGTCCCCGTATCCGTGGAATCGGGGCGTTACAGGTTGGTATCAGAGCTTAGGCTCTCACACCTAAAGTACAATCAAGTAGCAAATTACTGTAATTTGCTTATGCCAACTACACTGTACAAAGTTATAGAGTCCTTCTTGCTTCTTTCGTTGATCAATTCCTTCGTATCCTAAACTCCTTTCCTTGTTTCCAATTCCAGTTATCATTCGGTATGGAGAGACGATCGGGTCGTAACAATATCGGGCAAGTCCCAAATGGACCCGTAGGAGGAGAGAATGCTGATATCCTGAAGGTCATTCAGACCATGCTGGGAAACCAGCAACAGCAGATGGAAAATCAGCAACAGCAGACCGAGCTCCTTAGGCAGGAGTTGGCAGCCCCGAAGGAGCAGAGGCCGGGGAACGTGTCCGACTTCCGACGGCTGCAACCGGCCATCTTCACGGGAGGCGAGAAACCATTGGAGGCTGAGCAATGGTTGACGGACACTACAGACCTACTGAATGCAGCCCGTGTCCCGAAGGAGAACCAAGTTGAAGTAGCTAAGATTCAGTTAAAGGATGTTGCGAGAACTTGGTGGCTCGCAGAGGAGGCTAGACTGGAGAAGCCCGTTACTTGGGACGCCTTCTCCAAGAGTTTTTACAGCCGCTTCTTTCCTGCTACGGCGCAGAAAGATATGGAGGAGCAATTCATCAGGCTCCAGCAGTGGAACAAGTCCGTGGACGAGTATGCCGCGGAGTTTCTTCTTCGACTGAGCCGCTTCGCGCCGTATATGGTAACGGACGAGGAGAAGCGAGCGAGCAGGTTTCAGCAGGGTCTACAGATGAAGATTCAGATGTACCTGATGCCCCAGCAGCTGAAGACCTATGCAGAGGTTCTCACCATCGCTCGGAGGTAGAGCGTGGGTTTGAGAAGGAGCAAGGGGATCAGATGAGACAGCAGGTCATGAAGAGGCCATTTGTACCAGTGGGAAGAGGAGGCCCATTCAGAGCAGCAAAGGTCCAGATGAGGCAACCTTTCAGGCCAGCTCCTTACCAGACGGCCCACCTATTGCCTTCTGCAACTACTGTCAGAAACAGGGCACACTCGACCAAATTGCCGGAGGGCAAATGGGCTGTGCTTGGTGTGTGGATCCAGAGATCACTCCATAGAGGCATGTCCACACAGGAGATTGGGGATGGCTAACCAGACCTTGCCAGCACTTCCAGGACCGAGTGGACAGCGGGCAGTACCAGGGCCTCTTGAGCAGAGGAACCAGGGGCCAGTGATGAGGAGAGCTCTTCCACTTCCTCCACAGCATGCCATGCGCCCAGTTCAGAGAGGAGTAGGACAGCAGCAGGGCGTGGCAGAGGTCAGGCTTACAACCTGACAGCAGAGGAGGCTGAGGCTTCAAGGAGGTGATTACAGGTAACATCAGAGTACATTCACATCCTGTTCTCGCTCTCTTCGATTCAGGTGCATCCCACTGTTATATCTCAGATAAATTTGTGGCTGTACATTCTATTCCTGTTAGATTGTTAGACCACAAATGGGAGATAAGTACAGGGAATGGGGTAGTTATATCTTCCCGAGTTTGTACTGACTGTCCAGTAGAACTATGTGATAAGGTCTTAGCCATAGATATGCTCGTACTAACACCAAAGGGTACGACGTAATCTTAGGCATGACCTAGCTCAGTCAGTACTATGCAGTAATTGACTGTAGGGAGAAGAAGATCATTTTAGAATCCCACTTCAACCGGAGTTCCAGTTCAGTGGAGAAGTGAAGAACACTAAGGGAAAGATTTAGATGACTACTTCGGAGGTTCAGAAGCAGAAGGTACCGGTGTGGGAAGAATTCCCTGAGGTGTTTGCTGAGATTTCAGGACTGCCACCGGAAAGGAAGATTGAGTTCTCCATTGATACAGTTCCAGGAGCAGCTCCGATATCTAAGGCTCCGTACAGGATGGCACCGACGGAGTTAGAGATTCTGAAGAAGCAGCTGTAGGAATACTCAGACAAGGGATTGATTCGGCCGAGTACTTCACCATGGGGAGCTCCAGTTCTATTGGCCAACAAGAAGGATGGTGGTAAGAGACTTTGTATCGATTATAGGGAATTGAACAAGGTCACCATCAAGAACAAGTATCCCTTACCAAGGATCGATGATCTATTTGATCAGCTTCATGGAGCCCGTGTGTTCTCTAAATTGGATTTACAGTCGGGTTACCATCAGCTGAGGGTGAAGAAGGGGGATATTCCGAAGACGGCATTCAGGACCCGTTATGGCCACTATGAGTTTCTAGTAATGCCTTTCGGAGTCACCAATGCCCCTGCAGTTTTCATGGACTTGATGAACCGAGTGTTCTCGCCCTACTTGGATCAGTTTGTTGTTGTTTTCATAGACGACATCTTGATCTATTCAAAGAACAACAAGGAGCATGCAGAACACTTGAGAATTGTGTTGCAGACACTTCAGCAGGAGCAGCTTCATGCCAAGAGGAACAAGTGTGAGTTCTGGTTGGACAGCATAGCATTCCTTGGACATATGGTGTCAGCAGAAGGTATCTCAGTTGATCCGAGCAAAGTCCAGGCAGTAAGGATTGGCCAGTTCCGAGGACGGTGACTGAGATAAAGAGTTTTCTTGGACTAGCCGCTATTACAGACGCTTTGTTCAGGATTTCTCTAGAATTGCAGCTCCGTTGACCAGGCTCACCAGAAAGGGAGAAAGGTACATATGGACTGAAGAGTGTACTGCAGCCTTTGAGCAGTTGAAGCAGAGGCTTATTTCAGTTCCAATCTTGAGGACTCCCTCAGGGAGAGGAGGGATGGTTATCTTTAGTGATGCTTCAGGTAAAGGCCTGGGATGCGTACTTATGCAACATGATCATGTTATAGCATATGCATCTAGGCAACTGAAGACTCATGAGAGGAATTACCCAACTCATGACTTGGAGTTGGCAGCTGTGATATTTGCCTTGAAGATTTGGAGGCACTATCTTCTGGGAGATAGAGTGCTGATATATACAGATCACAAGAGCCTCAAGTATATCTTTTCACAGAAAGAACTGAACATGAGGCAGAGGCGGTGGTTGGAGCTGATGGCAGACTATGACATTGACTTGCAATATCATCCAGGCAAGGTCAATACAGTTCCTGATGCACTGAGTAGGATGCCAGAGAACAGAGTGCTTGTCCAACTTACTCAGCAGAAGGAGTTGATTCAGGACTTTATCAGATTGGACTTGATGGTGGTTCGAGGAGCTGAGAAGACAGGACAGCTTATGACCTTACAGATCCAGTCTTCATTGATAGATGAGATTAAGGAAGCTCAGAAGGAGGACCCCAGGCTACAGACATTCCGAGTTCAGGTGGAGGCTGGATTGAGGACGGATATTTGTATTCGTCCGGATGGTGCATTGTACTTTGGAGGTAGACTTTGTGTTCCCCAAGGGGAAGTTAGACAGAAGATTTTGGAGGAAGCACATAGTTCAGCCTATTCTATACATCCAGGAGGAAACAAGATGTACCAGGACTTGAAGAAGCAATTTTGGTGGAATGCCATGAAGAGAGAGATAGCTCAGTTTGTAGCTAAGTGCTTGGTGTGCCAGCAGATAAAGATTGAGCATCAGAGATCAGCCGGGCTTCTTCATCCTTTGCCAATACCTGAATGGAAGTGGGAGCACATCACTATGGACTTTGTCACGGCATTACCTCGTAGTCCCAAAGGTAATAATGCTGTGTGGGTTATCATTGATCGTCTCACCAAGTCAGCTCATTTCATACCATTCAGGGTGGGTCAGACTACAGAGGTTCTGGCAGATAAGTATGTGAAGGAGATAGTTCGTCTGCATGGAGTTCCAGTCAGTATTGTTTCAGATAGAGATACCAGATTCAGATCTCATTTTTGGGAGAGTCTCCAAGAAAGTCTGGGAACTCGTCTGAAATTCAGTACAGCATATCATCCTCAGACAGACGGACAATCTGAGAGGACCATCCAGATCCTTGAAGATATGCTTAGAGCCTGCATGATTGAGTTCAGGGGTTCATGGGAAGACCATCTTCACTTGGCTGAGTTTTCTTATAACAACAGCTATCAGGCAAGTATCAAGATGGCACCTTTTGAGGCACTGTAAGGGAGGAAGTGCAGGTCACCGATTTGTTGGGATGAAGTCGGTGAGAGGAGTCTATTGGGGCCAGAGATGCTGATTCAGACTACAGAGAAGGTCAGAGTCATCAGGGATCATCTCAGGGCAGCTCAGAGCAGACAGAAGAGTTGGGCAGACACACGGAGGAGGCCATTGGAATTCCAGGTTGGAGATCATGTATTCTTGAGGATATCACCTACCAAGGGAATCATCCGGTTTGGTGTTCGTGAAAAGCTGAGTCCAAGATATATCGGCCCATTCGAGATTTTGGAGCGAGTGGGAGATGTGTCTTACAGATTGGCATTGCCACCTTCTTTGGACGGAGTGCACAATGTTTTCCACGTATCTCAGTTGAGGAGGTATGTAAAGGATGATAGCCATATTTTGGATCACTCCGAGTTGGAACTGCAACCGGACTTATCATATCAGGAGCAGCCGATGGCCATATTGGATAGAAGTGTGAAGACACTGAAGAACAAAGCCATACCTTTAGTGTTGGTGTCTTGGAACCGCCATGCGCCAGGAGAGGCCACATGGGAACGAGAGGACGTCATCCGGGAGCGTTATCCTTAACTCTTCTCATCTTGATTGGTAAGACTCTTTCCTTTTACTCTTTTCTATTGTTATCTTTCTTCCTAGCCTTATCTATCTGTTACCATTCCTGTTACCCTTTACCTTATGAAATTTCGAGGACGAAATTTTTGTAAGGTGGGTAGATTGTAATACCCCGTTTCCGTAATACGTACTAAGTTGCGTATTCTGATTTTCGATCGTATTTTTCGATTTACTTCCCGTATTTGACCAATTTCAATTTCAAATATCATTTTCTAATATATTAGATTTTTGGTGAATTTCTGGAATTTTCTAAATTAAAATGAATTTCTTCAAAACCGGTGTCGACCAGTGTCGCTGATCGTTTCCCGAATTTTTATCTTACAAACAGTTAGGAATTTCAAGAAAATCTTTTAGACATTATTTCTTAGAATGACATTTCTTATCTAAATACTTTTTCTGAGAATTTTATGAATTTATGAAAATTCTTTCGGAGTCGGTAGGTAACTGATTCCGGGATTTTTAGCTTTAAAACTATAAAGTATTTCTTCAAACGGATTTCACTATAGGTCTTCATATATTATTATTGATTTTTGGTGAAATTACGAGTCGTTCCGAGATACTTAAATTTCGGACGATTTCGGTATTTTCCGAAATGTTTTCCCACATTCTTGACTTGAACCTAGGAATCCGTGTTTCCGGTATTTTCATTTTCCAAGACCAAGAAAATCTCTTCATTTATCAATTCTTTTCTTTTTCCTTTTCCCTATTTTCTTTTCCTTCCTTCACAACCACAAAAAATTCCATTTTCCAAATTTCCATTTTCTTCCAAAAATCCATCTCCACACATTCTCACCAACCTCCCTCATTTAATACATCTCTCTCTCTCTCTTTCTCATGGCCGGCCACCATTGGCCAAGGGAGACACCTCATCTCCCCTATTTTGCACAAAACCCCTCTCAATTTCTTTATTTGCATTCCCTTTACAAAAATCAAAACCTATATAAATCCTTTCCTTTACAAATCTTTTCTCTTTTCTTCACTTCACCAAGAGATTAGCCTTCACCATTTTCTTCTCCATCTCAAACCCTAATTCCAAAGAACACCTCAAGGCCTTCATCTCCTTTTCAAGCAACGACTGCTTTTGGATTGTGATCGTCCGTAGTATCGCCGTGGAATCATTTGGTGATATTTATCGACACGATCTTTTCGGAACTCGTCAAGCCTCGATTTAACCGTTCAAAGTGAGTATCTTTACTCACCAAGACTAGACAACTTCCTTGTTTACTTGTGTTGATCTTTCATGTACACTTGTGCCATAAAAATCGTATTTTTAGCCCATCAAACAATCACCATAAAATCTGTTCTGTAACCTGTTTTCCCAAATTAGTCGACTTGACCTAGAGACTAGTCGACTAACCCATTTGTTCTGAAACGTAACTTTTTCTGATTTCACAGTTTTAGTCGACTAAGCCATATTACCAGTCGACTAGACCCCCCTAGTCGACTACATTTTTAGCCTAGTCGACTAATCTTTCCTTGGACCAGAAGACACCAACTCTCGGCCCTAGTCGACTTAGCCTAGATATTAGTCGACTTAGGACCCCTAGTCGACTACCCATTTCCCCATAGTCGACTCCTGTATCCCGATATAAATCCCAACTTTCTGTATCACAGTTTTAGTCGACCTAGCCCCTCTATTAGTCGACTTAGGTATCTGTTAGTCGACTACACATCTCACCCTAGTCGACTAACTTTCCTGAAACAGAAACCCAACTCTCTGTTTCCCAGTTTTAGTCGACTAATTCAGACTGTTAGTCGACTTAAGACCCCTATTAGTCGACTAATCTTTCCTCCTAGTCGACTAATTATGACTGTTTGACTTAGTTGATTCCGTTCTGAATTTGGTTCTTATTGTTGATACATGTGTGGTATATTATTCCTGTTCATGCTTCATAACTGGTATTATATGACATGTTACTTGATGAATCTTATCTCATATTACTTCATGACTTGTTATTGTACATTATCACCCCATAACTTGTTAAATAGTGAATATCACCACTTATCATGCCATCACTTGAACCAAGCATGATACACTTGACTTTTGTATAAAATGGACCAATTTACACATGGGTCGGGGGAAAACATGCGGATATCGATATGTGTTTCGTGTTTACAGTGGCTTTTAGGAATGTTGTGCAACTCATGTTCCGGTCTGACCTGTGGGCCTCCAGGGGACCGAGGGGAGTGCTTGCTCCCTCTATTACTGGTACCATCATGATAAGGGCATACATAAGTCCCTCCTGAATGGCCTAGCGGCTGGCTTCCGTCACCAAGCAACGGAACAATCCTGGACCGTTATCCCGGGCATGTACGGGATCCACTGTAAACATAGTTCGTCGATACAACCGCTGATTTCCAATAACCTCCTTGCTTTATTGGGATATGGATCTATGTGCTCTGGGACGCTGGGTCACATAGCTAGATATCACAGTAAGACAAGTAATAATAATAAGACGTTAATTGTAGATTATTGTATTATGATCTTATCTCTTCATGCTTTTCATACTTATTAGTTGATATTCCTTATACCTGTTTCATCTTTTCTTATTCATGTCCCTTAGCCACTTGGCTATAGTTTGTTATCGTTATATGTCTTGATTCCTTGGATTTGCATATTCAGATTCTGAGGCTTGGAACGAAGTGGAGCCATCCACAGAGGACCAAGCGTATCTGAGTGAGCAGGCTGATCAGATCTAGTTCCCTCGTGCCAGACTCTTCCTTTTGGCTCACGAGTCTCCATCTCTTACGTGAGCATCTTGTGTATATCTTTGTATATGTTCTTTTGGACTTGGTTGTGAAAACAAAACACTTGTAAAGTGTAACAGTTATCATAACTTGTATAACTTTGTATTAGTACTTTTATAGTTGGCATATGAATATACCACGCTTTGTGTTGTACTCTGATTCTTGTTGTACTTTTATGCTTAGCGTATATACGTGGGGGCATTTTCTGACCTACGTATATACGTCGCAGTGACGTCCCCGTATCCGTGGAATCGGGGCGTTACAACCAACGGGGGTATTAACGAACAATGTTTACAGTGGGCCCCGTACATACCCGGACCACGGCCCAGGATGTTCCGTTGCTTGGTGACGGAACCTGCCGCAAGGCTATCAGGAGGGTCTTATGAATGCCCTTATCAGGATGGTACCAAAGGAGGGGAGCCAACTCTCCCCTCGGTCCCCTGGAGGCCCACAGGTTAGACCGAAAGTTTTAGTTGCACAACATGCCTAATACCACTGTAAACACGAACACATATTGATAGCCGCAAGTTTCCCCCGACCCGATGCAAGTTGTCTCATTTTAACGGTTTATTAGATGATTATCATATTCCGGGAATGAGCAGGAAAAGTCAGGAATATCAAGAATACCTGTGTATCAGGAGTACAGGTCACTGTATGCAATACAGGATAACAGGTCACTGTATGCAATACAGGATAACAAGGCAGGATTCCCGTAAATGTGATAATCACAAGTCAAGTATATCATGCTGGGTGTCAAGTGATAGCATGACAGGAGGATGATATTTGGCAGGTGACAAGTCATGTCAAGAGATTGACATAAGTCTGGTGGCAAGTCATGTCATAACAAGGGGCCTTGCCAAGTAGTTGCATGTCAGGTGTCAAGTGGTAACACATCAGTTGTCAGGTGATACAAATAGGTATTGAATAGTAGCATGTAAATGACAGGCATGAAGTAATAGCATGGCAAGTGTTAACATATCAGGTAAATACATGGCATGTGATAGAGTAGTAGCTGAGCACAACCAAGCGAAGCTGAGCAAGCTGGAGGCACAGACAGCAAGCAGTATTTAACACTGGAGCGTCTGGCAAGGGTACCGGACAACTCGGCTTAAAGTGCGAGTAGGAAATCCGGCAGCATCTCGCCTAGATGAATCAAGTGGTAAAGCGCTGAACGCTGATCATGATAACCAGGCGGAGCTGAGAGACCTGACGGTCCCAATAACTTCCCTTTCGAGATAGTGAGTGACCGGAGGCTGAAGGACGGAGAGACCTGTCGGTCCCAATCACTTCTCTTCCGAGATAGTGAGAGACCGGCTGAAGGGTCCGAGTACGCTCGGGTTGAAGCGCACTCTCGGTGGCTACTAGCCATCCCAGGAGTGGGCAGAAACCCAGAGTCCAATCGACCACGAAGGGTTGGCCATGCAGGGTATAAAGCAACAAAGTACATCACAGGCATGGTATATGTACAAGAATTAAACTACCCTAATACAAGCATTCGCCACAGAGCAATACAGGTCCAGTCATTGGCACTCGGCCATACACAAATACAGGGACTCAGCCTAATACAAAATACATTTAAACATGGAATAAAATACATATCGACCCGACAAAGCGGGGAAACCCAAATGGGGGCGAGAACGAGGACACTCGCCTAAATCACCGGAAATGCCGAAAGGTCCGAAATCCATGGACTCGCGCACGCTGGTTTTTGAGAGGGAGACGCGAGGGTCGCAGACGCGGGAGTCGCGTCACGGGAATAGCTGACGCGGGAATCACATACGCGGGAGTCGCGTCGCGGGGATGCCACAAACGCGAGGTTCGATACCCGCGAGAACGCGGACGCGGTCGTGGACTCCGCGTCGCGTTAGCACGAGAAGAACACAGACGCCGGTATTATCTCCGCGTTGTGTTTGACACGAGAGGGACACAGACGCGGGCATGAATTCCGCGTTGCGTCGATACAATAACGCGAAGGCCGCGTTAAGGGATTGCCTAAACGCGGGGGTGAGATCCGCGTTAGGAATCAACAGAGAGGAAAAGGAAGGTGATGTTTGGTGGTTGAAGTAAAGGAGATGGAGGTGGTATTTGTGATGGTAAAAGTGATGGTGGAAGTGAAGATGGTGGTGGTCACGCTTGTGTTATCGTTGCAATTGTCACCGGAATGATTACCGGAATAATCGTAAACGATTACCGGAATAATCATCGGAGATGTTGCTTGCAATTGTCACCGAAATGATTACCGGAATAATCATGAACGATTACCGGAATAATCATCGGAGATATTGCCGATGAAGAAGAGCTCGGCCCCAATCCAAAGGAGGTGGCCGGCCCTTGATGTGGTGATGGGTGGTGGTTTTGTGGAGGGTTTTGATGGTGGTGGTATTTTTGGAGACGGTAAAGGAGAAGGTGGAGGCTTTGGTGGAGATTTTGGAGTTGTTGGAGTTTGTGGTGGTTTACATGGAGATGAAGGAGGAAGAAGATGAAGGTAAGGAGTTGGAGAATTTGTAGTGGTGTTGTTGTGGTGGAGATGAAGGAGGAGTTGGTGGTGGTTAAGGCTTTGGTGAAGAGAAAAATGAAGTGGAAAGGAGAAGGAAAGGTATATATAGGTTTTGGAAATGTGAATGTGATGTAAAAATGTAAAGAGAGGGAGTTAATTGTAAATGGAGGGGTGAGGTGTTTCTCTTGGCCACTCTTGGCCGGCCATGGTGATGGGAGAGGGATTGGATATTTTGGAGAAGATATTTTTGGTGGAGGAGATATTTTTGGTGGAAGGTTGGAGAAGATAATGGAAGAATGGAGAATTTGGTGGAAGGAAAAGGAAGGAAAGAAAATAGGAAAAAGGAAAGAAAATGGAAAAAAGAAGATATTTTCTTGGAAGAAAAAGGAAAAATAATTAGAGTGGCGGATTCCGGGATTCGGTTGCGGATGCGGAAAACTTTCGGAAAAATACCGGAATCGTTCGAATCACAAGTATCTCGGAACGACCCGCAAAAATTCTCAAAAATCAAGAATATTATTCTAAGAATCATGGTGAAATTCGTTTGAAGAAATTCTTTATAGGTTTTAAAATAAAAATCCTAGAATCGGCCGTCAATATCGGTCGACGCCAAATCGGGCAGAAATTTGATAATTCTGAAAATGCCCAAAAAATGAATTAAGATAGTAAATATTATTCTAAGACATATGCGAAAGCGGTTTCTCAAAATTTGTCTCCATTTGTAAATTAAAAATCTCGAAGTCGGTCAGCGGGTGCTGGTCGACACCGGTTTTGAAGATTTTCCATTTAATTCAGGAAAATTTCAGAAAATCATAAAAAATCTAAAATATTGAAAAATGATATTTGAAACTGAAATCGGTCAAATCTGATTATAGGAAAGATCAAATTGAGTAATATACTAGGATCGGGTCCCCAGTTCAGAGAAGGGCAGTCTCTGAGTCCACGAGTCCGGATCCAAAACAAAACGATCATATAATAATTCATAATACAAAAGAAATACAGGAAGTAAATTAAAAAATATGATCAAAAAATCTGAATACGCAACTACGTACGTATTCCAGGAGCGGGGTGTTACATTCCATCCACCTTACAAAAAATTGCGTCCTCGCAATTTCGATAAGGGGTAAATGAACACAAAGAGGACAAGGCGGAATTTATATCAATTAAGATATGAAGCACTATAGGTAGGCTCTTAAGTTGGCTGAACAATAATCAGAATATAGACACCTTCTGCACTTCCGGTTGTATAAATCTTCAATAATGCCGAATAATACTGACTGATAACACAGCTTTGCAATAGAATTCCTGTTGTACTGCATACTTCATGTCACTCTGAGAATGAGCCAGAATACTGAAGATAAAGAAAACCCTGGTAATACTGAGCGTAAATAAAGAAGACCGATAGTTAAGAATTCCGATACCGAGCGTCGATCACTCTGAAAGATATAGCCAAGAAAGAAATATCTGGATCCTGATTACTGACTTCTGAAGATAACCCGATAGCAGGTCCATTCTGAATACCCGAACTTCATAGTTGGCCGAAGAGAGCACATAATAGCTTCACTCAGAACTAGCCACTACCTCTCTAGTATATCTATATCTTAAGTTGGTATAAAGGCTTCGAAAAACCAAAACAGTGGATATATGGAAGGGATTAGGAATCAAAGGAAGGATGATCAAGATAGAATAGATAACTCTGCACTTGTAGTTGGAGTGTATAACCAAGACTTAAGCATTCCAGCTGCAAATTTCTTTACCATTAATTTGCCATCTGGACGTACTGAGGATGCGAGAGCCTAGGCTCTGATACCATCCTGTAACGCCCCGATCCTGCGGGTACGGGGACGTCACTGCGACGTATATATGCAGGTCAGAAATACCCTCACGTATATACGCTAAGCATCAGTACAAGCAGGAATCAGAGTACGGAAGCAAATGGTGCGTTATACATTCCAACATATGAGTACAATTACAAGGTTATCACCAGAGGTGATCCAATATTACATGAATATTACATCACTGATATGCGCAATTGTGAGATTACAAAGAGATATACAAGTATGAATAGTACAAAGACAGGCTCAGAGTCATAAGGAAAACTCTAGAGCCACACAAGGGGGCCTGAAAGGATGGGGCTTCAGATGGCCTGCTGGAGATCCACGCTACCGCTGCGCCACTCTGATCAGCAACTGGGAGAATCCACACGCTCCAAGCTCCATGATCTGGACATGAGGATCCAGGGGAGTCAAATGAAACTCCCCGGCAAGTGATGATGCAAAAGCCAGATGGCGTGCAAAGATAAGTATAAGTGTATCGATAAAACCGAATCATAATCATGCATTGAAAACCGTGTCGTGAGCATAAGCATATATAGGCAGGTAGATATATAACAAATGATATCAAGCAGGAAGTACTCATGGTATGATAAGATAGGAGCAGAAGACTGATGGAATGGAATACAAGTGATAAAGCAGGGTATGAGCAGCTAATATGATAATAATCATAAACTGGAAATCCGATGTAAAACCCAATGGAAGCAAACTCGGCAAAACATACAACAGATCCATAGCTGGCATCTTTTATACTTAGAGCCGTCTAAGTTGCAGGCTTCAGTATGCGTCCCATTCCACATACATCTACTTACAACTTAAAGAGCATGTTATCATCTTGGCACTTTATTATTATTATTACTCGTCTTACCCTGATATCTAGATATGTGAACTAGCGTCCCAGCACACATATATCCATATCTGAGTAAAGCAAGGCTGTTATTGGAAACCAACGGGGGTATCAACAAACAATGTTTACAGTGGGCCCCGTACATCCCCGGGACCACGGCCCAGGATGTTCCGTTGCTTGGTGACGGAACCTGCCGCAAGGCTATCAGGAGGGTCTTATGAATGCCCTTATCAGGATGGTACTAGGAAGGAGGGAGCCAGCTCTCCCCTCGGTCCCCTGGAGGCCCACGGGTTAGACCGGAAGTTTTAGTTGCACAACATGCCTAATACCACTGTAAACACGAACACATATTGATAGCCGCAAGTTTCCCCCGACCCGATGCAAGTTGTCTCATTTTACGGTTTATTAGATGATTATCATATTCCGGGAATGAGCAGGAACAAGTCAGGAATATCAAGAATACCTGTGTATCAGGAGTACAGGTCACTGTATGCAATACAGGATAACAGGTCATTGTATGAAATACAGGATAACAGGTCACTGTATGCAATGCAGGATAACAAGGCAGGATTCCCGTAAATGTGATAATCACAAGTCAAGTATATCATGCTGGGTGTCAAGTGATAGCATGACAGGAGGATGATATTTGGCAGGTGACAAGTCATGTCAAGAGATTGACATAAGTCTGGTGGCAAGTCATGTCATAACAAGGGCCTTGCCAAGTAGTTGCATGTCAGGTGTCAAGTGGTAATACATCAGTTGTCAGGTGATACAAACAGTGTTGAATAGTAGCATGTAAATGACAGGCATGAAGTAATAGCATGGCAAGTGTTAACATATCAGGTAAATACATGGCATGTGATAGAGTAGTAACTGAGCACAACCAAGCGAAGCTGAGCAAGCTGGAGGCACAGACAGCAAGCAGTATTTAACACTAGAGCGTCTGGCAAGGGTACCGGGACAACTCGGCTTAAAGTGCGAGTAGGAAATCCGGCAGCATCTCGCCTAGATGAATCTAGTGGTAAAGCGCTGAACGCTAATCATGATAACCAGGCGGAGCTGAGAGACCTGATGGTCCCAATCACTTCCCTTTCGAGATAGTGAGTGACCGGAGGCTGAAGGACGGAGAGACCTGCCGGTCCCAATCACTTCTCTTCCGAGATAGTGAGAGACCGGAGGCTGAAGGGTCCGAGTACGCTCGGGGTTGAAGCGCACTCTCAGTAGCTACTAGCCATCCCAGGAGTGGGCAGAAACCCAGAGTCCAATCGACCACGAAGGGTTAGCCATGCATGGTATAAAGCAACAAAGTACATCACAGGCATGGTATATGTACAAGAATTAAACTACCCTAATACAAGCATTCGCCACAGAGCAATACAGGTCCAGTCATTGGCACTCGGCTATACACAAATACAGGGACTCAGCCCAATACAAAATACATTTAAACATGGAATAAAATACATATCGACCTGACAAAGCGGGGAAACCCAAATGGGGGCGAGAACGAGGACACTCGCCTAAATCACCGGAAATGCCGAAAGGTCCGAAATCCATGGAACTCGCGCACGCTGGTTTTTGAGAGGGAGACGCGGGGGTCGCAGACGCGGGAGTCGCGTCACGGGAATAGCTGACGCGGGAGTCGCGTCGCGGGGATGCCACAAACGCGAGGTTCGATACCTGCGAGAAGAACGCGGACGCGGTCGTGGACTCCGCGTCGCGTTAGCACGAGAAGAATACAGACGCGGGTATTATCTCCGCGTTGTGTTTGACACGAGAGGGACACAGATGCGGGCATGAATTTCGCGTTGCGTCGATACAATAACGCGAAGGCCGCGTTAAGGGATTGCCTAAACGCGGGGTGAGATCCGCGTTAGGAATCAACAGAGAGGAAAAGGAAGGTGATGTTTGGTGGTTGAAGTAAAGGAGATGGAGGTGGTATTTGTGATGGTAAAAGTGATGGTGGAAGTGAAGATAGTGGTGGTCACGCTTGTGTTGTCGTTGCAATTGTCACCGGAATGATTACCGAATAATCGTAAACGATTACCGGAATAATCATCAGAGATGTTGCTTGCAATTGTCACCGAAATGATTACCGGAATAATCGTGAACGATTACAGGAATAATCATCGGAGATATTGCCGACGAAGAAGAGCTCGCCCCAATCCAAAGGAGGTGGCCGGCCTTTGATGTGGTGATGGGTGGTGGTTTTGTGGAGGGTTTTGATGGTGGTGGTATTTTTGGAGAAGGTAAAGGAGAAGGTGGAGGCTTTGGTGGAGATTTTGGAGTTGTTGGAGTTTGTGGTGGTTTACATGGAGATGAAGGAGGAAGAAGATGAAGGTAAGGAGTTGGGGAAGTTGTAGTGGTTTTGTTGTGGTGGAGATGAAGGAGGAGTTGTGGTGGTTAAGGCTTTGGTGAAGAGAAAAAATGAAGTGGAAAGGAGAAGGAAATGTATATATAGGTTTTGGAATTGTGAAGGTGATGTAAAAATGTAAAAGAGAGGGGGTTATTTGTAAAATGGAGGGTGAGGTGTTTCTCTTGGCCACTCTTGGCCGGCCATGGTGATGGGAGAGGGATTGGATATTTTGGAGAAGATATTTTTGGTGGAGGAGATATTTTTGGTGGAAGGTTGGAGAAGATAATGGAAGAATGGAGAATTTGGTGGAAGGAAAAGGAAGGAAAGAAAATAGGAAAAAGGAAAGAAAATGAAAAAAGGAAGATATTTTCTTGAAAGAAAAAGGAAAATAATTAGAGTGACGGATCCCGGGATTCGGTTTGCGGATGCGGAAAACTTTAGGAAAAATATCGGAATCGTCCGAAAATCAAGTATCTCGGAACGACCCGCAAAAATTCTCAAAAATCAAGAATATTATTCTAAGAATCATGATGAAATTCGTTTCAAGAAATTCTTTATAGGTTTTAAAATAAAAATCCTAGAATCGGCCGTCAATATCGGTCGACGCCAATCGGGCAGAAATTTGATAAATTCTGAAAATGCCCAAAAAATGATTAAGATAGTAATATTATTCTAAGAACATATGAGAAAGCGATTTCTCAAAATTTGACTCCATTTGTAAATTAAAAATCCCGAAGTCGGTCAGCGGTGCTGGTCGACACCGGTTTTGAAGATTTTCCATTTAATTCAGGAAAATTTCAGAAAATCATAAAAAATGTAAAATATTGAAAAATGATATTTGAAACTGAAATCGGTCAAATCTGATTATAGGAAAGATCAATTGAGTAATATACTAGGATCGGGTCCCCAGTTCAGAGAAGGGCAGTCTCTGAGTCCACGAGTCCGGATCCAAGACAAAACGATCATATAAATAATTCATAATACAAAAGAAATACAGGAAGTAAATTAAAAAATACGATCGAAAAATCTGAATACGCAACTACGTACGTATTCCAGGAGCGGGGTGTTACATTCCATCCACCTTACAAAAAATTGCGTCCTCGCAATTTCGATAAGGGGTAAAATGAACACAAAGAGGACAATGGCGGAATTTATATCAATTAAGATATGAAGCACTATAGGTAGGGCTCTTAAGTTGGCTGAACAATAATCAGAATATAGACACCTTCTGCACTTCCGGTTGTATAAATCTTCAAATAATGCCGAATAATACTGACTGATAACACAGCTTTGCAATAGAATTCCTGTTGTACTGCATACTTCATGTCACTCTGAGAATGAGCCAGAATACTGAAGATAAAGAAAACCCTGGTAATACTGAGCGTAAATAAAGAAGACCGATAGTTAAGAATTCCGAATACCGGGCGTCGATCACTCTGAAAGATATAGCCAAGAAAGAGAATATCTGGATCCTGATTACTGACTTCTGAAAGATAACCCGATAGCAGGTCCATTCTGAATACCCGAACTTCATAGAGTTGGCCGAAGAGAGCACATAATAGCTTCACTCAGAACTAGCCACTACCTCTCTAGTATATCTATATCTTAAGTTGTATAAAGGCTTCGAAAAACCAAAACAGTGGATATATGGAAGGGATTAGGAATCAAAGGAAGGATGATCAAGATAGAAAAGATAACTCTGTACTTGTAATTGGAGTGTATAACCAAGACTCAAGCATTCCAGCTGCAAATTTCTTTACCATTAATTTGCCATCTGGACGTACTGAGGATGCGAGAGCCTAGGCCCTGATACCATCCTGTAACGCCCCGATCCTGCGGGTACGGGGACGTCACTGCGACGTATATATGCAGGTCAGAAATACCCTCACGTATATACGCTAAGCATCAGTACAAGCAGGAATCAGAGTACGGAAGCAAATGGTGCGTTATACATTCCAACATATGAGTACAATTACAAGGTTATCACCAGAGGTGATCCAATATTACATGAATATTACATCACTGATATGCGCAATTGTGAGATTACAAAGAGATATACAAGTATGAATAGTACAAAGACAGGCTCAGAGTCATAACAGGAAAACTCTAGAGCCACACAAGGGGGCCTGAAAGGATGGGGCTTCAGATGGCCTGCTGGAGATCCACGCTACCCGCTGCGCCACTCTGATCAGCAACTGGGAGAATCCACACGCTCCAAGCTCCATGACCTGGACATGAGGATCCAGGGGAGTCAAATGAAACTCCCCGGCAAGTGATGATGCAAAACCAGATGGCGTGCAAAGATAAGTATAAGTGTATCGATAAAACCGAATCATAATCATGCATTGAAAACCGTGTCGTGAGCATAAGCATATATAGGCGGTAGATATATAACAAATGATATCAAGCAGGAAGTACTCATGGTATGATAAGATAGGAGCAGAAGACTGATGGAATGGAATACAAGTGATAAAGCAGGGTATGAGCCGCTAATATGATAATAATCATAAAACCGGAAATCCGATGTAAAACCCAATGGAAGCAAACTCGGCAAAGCATACAACAGATCCATAGCTGGCATCTTTTATACTTAGAGCCGTCTAAGTTGCAGGCTTCAGTATGCGTCCTATTCCACATACTTCTACTTACAACTTAAAGAGCATGTTATCATCTTGACACTTTATTATTATTATTACTCGTCTTACCCTGATATCTAGATATGTGAACTAGCGTCCCAGCACACATATATCCATATCTGAGTAAAGCAAGGCTGTTATTGGAAACCAACGGGGGTATCAACGAACAATGTTTACAGTGGGCCCCGTACATACCCGGGACCACGGCCCAGGATGTTCCGTTGCTTGGTGACGGAACCTGCCGCAAGGCTATCAGGAGGGTCTTATGAATGCCCTTATCAGGATGGTACCAGGAAGGAGGGAGCCAGCTCTCCCTTCGGTCCCCTGGAGGCCCACAGGTTAGACCGGAAGTTTTAGTTGCACAACATGCCTAATACCACTGTAAACACGAACACATATTGATAGCCGCAAGTTTCCCCTGACCCGATGCAAGTTGTCTCATTTTACGGTTTATTAGATGATTATCATATTCCGGAATGAGCAGGAACAAGTCAGAAATATCAAGAATACCTGTGTATCAGGAGTACAGGTCACTGTATGCAATACAGGATAACAGGTCACTGTATGAAATACAGGATAACAGGTCACTGTATGCAATACAGGATAACAAGGCAGGATTCCCGTAAATGTGATAATCACAAGTCAAGTATATCATGCTGGGTGTCAAGTGATAGCATGACAGGAGGATGATATTTGGTAGGTGACAAGTCATGTCAAGAGATTGACATAAGTCTGGTGGCAAGTCATGTTATAACAAGGGGCCTTGCCAAGTAGTTGCATGTCAGGTGTCAAGTGGTAACACATCAGTTGTCAGGTGATACAAACAGGTGTTGAATAGTAGCAAGTAATGACAGGCATGAAGTAATAGCATGGCAAGTGTTTAACATATCAGGTAAATACATGGCATGTGATAGAGTAGTAGCTGAGCACAACCAAGCGAAGCTGAGCAAGCTGGAGGCACAGACAGCAAGCAGTATTTAACACTGGAGCGTCTGGTAAGGGTACCGGGACAACTCGGCTTAAAGTGCGAGTAGGAAATCCGGCAGCATCTCGCCTAGATGAATCTAGTGGTAAAGCGCTGAATGCTGATCATGATAACCAGGCGGAACTGAGAGACCTGACGGTCCCAATCACTTCCCTTTCGAGATAATGAGTGACCGGAGGCTGAAGGACGGAGAGACCTATCGGTCCCATCACTTCTCTTCCGAGATAGTGAGAGACCGGAGACTGAAGGGTCCGAGTACGCTCGGGTTGAAGCGCACTCTCGGTGGCTACTAGCCATCCCAGGAGTGGGCAGAAACCCAGAGTCCAATCGACCATGAAGGGTTGGCCATGCATGGTATAAAGCAACAAAGTACATCACAGGCATGGTATATGTACAAGAATTAAACTACCCTAATACAAGCATTCGCCACAGAGCAATACAGGTCCAGTCATTGGCACTCGGCCATACACAAATACAGGGACTCAGCCCAATACAAAATACATTTAAACATGGAATAAAATACATATCGACCCGACAAAGCGGGAAAACCCAAATGGGGGCGAGAACGAGGACACTCGCCTAAATCACCGGAAATGCCGAAAGGTCCGAAATCTATGGAACTCGCGCACGCTGGTTTTTGAGAGGGAGACGCGGGGGTCGCAGACGCGGGAGTCGCGTCACGGGAATAGCTGACGCGGGAGTCGCGTTGCGGGGATGCCACAAACGCGAGGTTCGATACCCGCGAGAAGAACGCGGACGCGGTCGTGGACTCTGCGTCGCGTTAGCACGAGAAGAACACAGACGCGGGTATTATCTCCGCTTGTGTTTGACACGAGAGGGACACACACGCGGGCATGAATTCCGCGTTGCGTCGATACAATAACGCGAAGGCCGCGTTAAGGGATTGCCTAAACGCGGGGGTGAGATCCGCGTTAGGAATCAACAGAGAGGAAAAGGAAGGTGATGTTTGGTGGTTGAAGTAAAGGAGATGGAGGCGGTATTTGTGATGGTAAAAGTGATGGTGGAAGTGAAGATGGTGGTGGTCACGCTTGTGTTATCGTTGCAATTGTCACCGGAATGATTACCGGAATAATCGTAAACGATTAGCGGAATAATCATCGGAGATGTTGCTTGCAATTGTCACCGAAATGATTACCGGAATAATCGTGAACGATTACCGGAATAATCATCGGAGATATTGCCGACGAAGAAGAGCTCGGCCCCAATCCAAAGGAGGTGGCCGGCCCTTGATGTGGTGATGGGTGGTGGTTTTGTGGAGGGTTTTGATGGTGGTGGTATTTTTGGAGAAGGTAAAGGAGAAGGTGGAGGCTTTGGTGGAGATTTTGGAGTTGTTGGAGTTTGTGGTGGTTTACATGGAGATGAAGGAGGAAGAAGATGAAGGTAAGGAGTTGGAGAAGTTGTAGTGGTTGTTGTTGTGGTGGAGATGAAGGAGGAGTTGGTGGTGGTTAAGGCTTTGGTGAAGAGAAAAAATGAAGTGGAAAGGAGAAGGAAAGGTATATATAGGTTTTGGAATTGTGAAGGTGATGTAAAAATGTAAAGAGAGGGGTTATTTGTAAAATGGAGGGGTGAGGTGTTTCTCTTGGCCACTCTTGGCCGGCCATGGTGATGGGAGAGGGATTGGATATTTTGGAGAGGATATTTTTGGTGGAGGAGATATTTTTGGTGGAAGGTTGGAGAAGATAATGGAAGAATGGAGAATTTGGTGGAAGGAAAAGGAAGGAAAGAAAATAGGAAAAAGGAAAGAAAATGGAAAAAGAAAGATATTTTCTTGGAAAAAAAGGAAAAATAATTAGAGTGGCGGATTCCCGGGATTCGGTTGCGGATGCGGAAAACTTTCGGAAAAATACCAGAATCGTCCGAAAATCAAGTATCTCAGAACGACCCGCAAAAATTCTCAAAAATCAAGAATATTATTCTAAAAATCATGGTGAAATTCGTTTCAAGAAATTATTTATAGGTTTTAAAATAAAAATCCTGAAATCGGCCGTCAATATCGGTCGACGCCAATCGGGCAGAAATTTGATAAATTCTGAAAATGCCCAAAAAATGAATTAAGATAGTAAATATTATTCTAAGAACATATGAGAAAGCGGTTTCTCAAAATTTGACTCCATTTGTAAATTAAAAATCCCGAAGTCGGTCAGTGGTGCTGGTCGACACCGGTTTTGAAGATTTTCCATTTAATTCAGGAAAATTTCAGAAAATCATAGAAAATCTAAAATATTGGAAAATAATATTTGAAACTGAAATCGGTCAAATTTGATTATAGGAAATATCAAATTGAGTAATATACTAGGATCGGGTCCCCAGTTCAGAGAAGGGCAGACTCTGAGTCCACGAGTCCGGATCCAAGACAAAACGATCATATAAATAATTCATAATACAAAAGAAATACAGGAAGTAAATTAAAAAATACGATCGAAAAATCTGAATACGCAACTATGTACGTATTCCAGGAGCGGGGTGTTACAATGTCGCATTAGCAAATCAAGGTATGGTGTCACATCCCTTTATGGCTAAAGATGTGCCCAAACCTAAGCCTTATAAGGAGTCTCAGAATGCTCGGAGATTGATAACTTCCTTTGGAGTATGGAATCTACTTCAATACTGCCGGATTTTGAGATGATGCCTCTAAGATTCAAGTTGTGCCTCTTTATCTTAAATACATCACTACATTGTGGTGACATAGGCGATGTGAAGATATGAAGAAGGGCACATGTTTCCATCAATACATAGGAAGAGTTCAAGGTGGATCTTAAGCAGCAATTCTATCCCACAGAATGCCGAGGATGAGACCAGGTAAACTCTGACGCCTTACTCAGAAAGGTTCTATTCGTGATTATGTAACAGAATTACCGCTGGAGATCCCCAATATGGGCAAGAAGGACTCTCTATTCTCATTCATGGATGGCCTCGCTGGGTGGGCCAAGATGGAACTACAAAGGCGAGGGGTCCAAATCCTTGCCCAAGCCATACGAGTGGCTGAGTCTCTTATCGAGTTTAAGAGTATAGGAGATTCATTCAAACCTCAAGACAAGAGAGAAAGGCTACTAAAGATGGGGGAGAAAAGGATAAACTATCTAAAGAATCCCCACCTAAGCCGACACTTGAGAAGGGAAAGTTCCGCGGCAATACTAATGGAGGAAACGATCGTCTGAAGAAGTTAGCATGCTACTTTTGCGGAGATCCCCATAAATCCGTGGACTGTCCCAAGAGGGCTAATCTCGTTGTTCTTATCCAAAGGGAAGAGAAAAGCAACCGAAGGAGACTAGGCTCCACTCACTTCATCTCCTTAATGCTATCAAGGCAAAGGTGGATAAAAGGCCTCGAAGGGCCAATGTTCATCAAGACGACCTTTCGGGTAAGACCTTCAAGGCCTTCTAGATATCGGTGCTTCCCATCTTCTAGTTTCAAGTGATGTGGCTAGCAAGTTGGGCCTTAAGATCTCTAAGAGAAGAGGCACCATTAAGGCCGTTAAATCTAGTCCCACTCATATCAATGGCGTAGCTCACAAGGTGGATGTGAGCATAGGGGAGTGCATGGCCAGGAGAACCTGACAATCGTGACCATTGATGACTTCGATGTGGTGCTTGGCTTAGAATTCTTGGCCAAGGTGAAGGCTGTGTTGGTTCCCTACACCAACACCATATGCATCCTTAAGGGGAAGGCGTGCATAGTTCTGATCAAGCGGGAGAATGTGTCATCTAAAATGCTCTAGGCATTGCAAATATCCAAAGGAGTTGACGACAAGAGCTGACCTTTATTACTACCATTAAGGTGGAGGAAGGCTCAAAGTAGAGAGAGGACGTGATCAAGGAGATCCAAAGCGTCTTAAAAGAGTATCAGGACATCATGCCCGCTAAGATGCCAAGCAGGACGTGCTCAAGGAGATCCAAAGCGTCTTAAAGAGTACCAGGACATCATGTCCACTTAGAAGAGAGGCGGACCACAAAATTGAACTCTAGTCAAGAACTCGACCTCCAGCTATGGGTCCTTATCGCATGGCGCCACCAGAATTGGAAGAACTTCGGAAGCAGCTGAAGGAGTTGTTAGCTGACGGATATATTTGTCCGTTAAAGGCTCCCTATGGTGCACCAGTGCTCTTTCAAAAGAAACATGATGGTTTATTGCGGGTTTGCATCGACTACCAAGCGCTAAATAAGATCACGATGAAAAACAAGTATCCTATTCCTTTAATAGCAAACTTGTTCGACAGGTTGGGTCAAGCAAGATACTTCACTAAGCTTGACTTACGCCCAGGATATTATCAAGTGTGGATTGCAGAAGAAGATGAGCCTAAGACCGCGTGTGTGACCAGGTATGGATCGTACGAGTTCCTAGTTATGCCTTTTGGTCTCACCAATGCACCAGCCACATTCTGCACTCTTATGAATAAGGTGTTGGAGCCTTTCTTGGACCATTTTATGGTGGTCTACTTTGATAATATTGTGGTGTATAGCCAAACCATGGACGAGCATGTGGAGCACTTGAGGCAAGTGTTCCAGGCCCTTAGAAGCAATGAGCTCTATGTGAAGAAGGAGAAGTGCTCATTCGCGCAAGAGGAAGTGATGTTCCTTGGCCATATCATTGGAAGAGGCAAGATTCGGATGGATCAAGCCAAGATTCAGGCTATATTGGAGTGGGAACCTCTCACCAAGGTGACGGAGCTACGATCTTCCTTGGCTTGGTAAGATACTATCAGAGGTTCATTAAGAACTATTTGGCGATAGCTACTCCACTCACGGACTTGCTGAAGAAGAATCGGGCTTGGGATTGGAGTTCGAAGTGCCAGGGGGCGTTCGAGGCCTTGAAGAGAGCTGTGACAGAGGAACCATTCTCACACTACCTGACTTTAACAAGCCATATAAAGTGCACACCGATGCGAGTGACTTCACGATTGGAGAGGTGTAATGCAGGAAGGGTACCCTGTGGCCTATGAGAGTCGAAAGCTTAAAGATACCGAGATACGGTATATAGTACAAGAGAAGGAGATGACAGCTGTGGTTCACTATCTTCGATATGGAGGCACTACCTACTTGGCTCGAGGTTCGTGGTGAAGATAGACAATGTGGCCACCAGTTACTTCCAGACTCAAAAGAATTTGTCTCCCAAGCAGGACGATGGCAAGACTTCCTAGCTGAGTTCAACTATTTGCTCGAGTACAAGCCAGGAAGAATCAACTTAATAGCAGATGCACTAAGTCGAAACTCTGAGTTGCCTCTATGTTGAGTCATCCTCAGAGCTCCTTACTTAACCGCATCAAAGAAGGCTTGGCTCATGACCCTACGACCAAGAACATGATAGAGTATGCTAAGGAGGGCAAGACTCGGAGATTCTGGCTAGAAGGAGATCTACTTTATACGAAGGGGAGACGGTTGTACGTGCTGCTGTACAGGAACCTAAGGAGGGAGCTTCTCAAAGAGTGCCATGACTGCCAATGGGTAGGACATCCAGGTGTGCACTGTACTTTGGCTCTTACAGAAAAAATTTATATTAGCCTCACATGAGGGATGATGTTAAGGCCTATGTGAAGACTTGTCTTGTGTGCCAACAAGACAAGATGGAACA
>JAVJIF010007345.1:67500-171615 GCA_038442645.1 Agave tequilana | reverse complement strand
CGCTATATAGGTTGTCCGCAACCACCACTACAATATACGATTTAATGCGGGAGCAGTCACCCACTTGGGAAAATCCGGCTCCGTTGCAGAATCGGGAGCCTGAAGTTAGAAGTGACATGCTAGGTCATTGACGCTGACACGTCATAAACCTGCTCTAGGACGACCATGAATCCATGCCAACTGGATCGTTCCCTCTACTCTGCACTAATGCTTCAAATATGTTGAAGATGATTCGACAGTACGAAACTGTCTTTGCTGAGAAGCAGCCATTCAAAGGGGGTGAAAAATTACTTCAAGACGCTCTCCTGTATCAAGAGGCCGGTGGAACACCTGAAGAACCATTGCCAGACGAGGATGAAAGTGGCAATGAGGCGGATTCAAAATCCGAAGCAGGCATGCCAGCTATTCTGATGGTGAATCAATTATAGCATGTCTCAATAATCCCCAATGTAATACTCCTTCAGAGGATGAAGGTGAATGGGTAATTAATGATAAATATTTCTTTTGATTATCCTGCGAGTGTTGGGCTATTTTAATCCATACGGATAGCTCTCTGCACATGCCTTTACGTAAGCCAAGTGCGTCCAGTACGCCCATGGAATCCGCAGAAGGAGCCATTTTGGTGATCCCGCCATCCAAAGAAGGTCAGTTACTGATAATCTTCGGTAGAACCCAATCACGGGGACCCACGGCCACAGATTCAAGTTCAGACTCAGTCACTCCACAGTTCTTCCATTACGCGCGGCCGGCGCGCCATATCATGAAGAAAATGGGATACGACTTGAAGCATGGAGCAGGCCTGAATTTTTGGAAAAGGAAGACGCAGTTTGATGCGTAACTTTGTGCCTAAAGGGAAGCCTGCAAATTACTATGATAGTACACGCAGGGGGTTGGATACGTTACACCCACATCGCCAGCAACGGTTCAATGCAAAGACGACGAACCAATCCCATCACATTCAGCCTCATCCTCCGAGTGGGACTCAGATGTTAGTGTGGGAATGATGTTCTCGAAAACCTCACCGTTAATATGACTTCAAGTAGTCAATTGGAGCCCGCAGAACCCGTTGATGAGGAACCATGGGCCCAACAATTAACCACCAGTGGGAAAAAGAGATTCGAACTGCGTGAGCCACCTACTGAAGACAAGGTGATGCAGGTCAACTTGAGTAGTCAAGACTACCCTAAGCCCATCTTTATAAGTGAAAGCCTGTCACTTACAGAAAAGGAAGAATTGATAATACTCGTAAAGGAGTATATAGACGTCTTCGCATGGAGCTACGAAGACATGCCCGGACTTGATCCGCAAGTGGCCCTGCAACCATCTAAATATCAAGCCCGACGTCAAGCCAGTCAATCAGCAACAACATCGGTTTCGCCCAAACATTATGGAAGCTATTGAAGCCGAAGTTCACAAGCTCATTGCATGTGGCTTCATCCGGGAGGAACAACATCCAGATTGGGTAGCCAACATCGTCCCCGTCCTCAAGAAGAACGGAAAATACGGATCTGCATCGACTACCGTGATCTCAATACGGCATGTCCTAAAGACGAATTCCCGCTACCCATCACCGATGTCATGATTGACAACACATGCGGATTCGAAATGAGGTCTTTCATGGACGGCTTTTCAGGGTACAACCAGATTAAGATGTATCCCGACGATGAGAAGCATACTTCTTTCCGAACACCCTTGGGGGTATACTGCTACACTGTAATGCCCTTCGGACTGAAGAACGCCGGAGCAACCTATCAGCGGGCAATGAGTACGATCTTCCGCGATCATCTCCGAAAAACGGTAGAATACTATGTCGACGACATTGCTGTCAAAAGCCGCAGCAAAGATGACCATCTTCATGACTTGAGAACGATGTTCGACATAATGTGGGCTCATAAATGAAAATGAATCCGACGAAATCCTTCTTGGGAGTGTCAAGTGGCAAGTTCCTTGGGTTTATTGTTACATCAAAGGAATTCACCTTGACCCAGACAAGGTCAAAGCTATTCAGAGCATGCACCCACGAGGAATCTTAAAGAGCTTAGAGGCTTGCAAGGCAGACTGGCTATATCAGAAGATTCATCGCAAATCTCTCAGGCCGTTGTCAGCCGTTCACCCGACTCATGAAAAAGGGTGCTTCCTTCGTATGGGATCAAGCTTGTCAGGAAGCTTATGAAGACATCAAGAGATACCTCACGAAGCCTCCAGTCTTAGTGGCCCCTACATCAGGGAAACCATTCTTGCTTTATGTAAAAGCTATGGACTATTCTCTCGGTGCCCTCCTCGCTCAAAAGGACGACAATGGTCACGAGCAAGCCATTTATTATCTAAGCAGGACTCTGATAGGGGCGGAATCTCGCTATAATCCTATCGAGAAAGAATGTTTAGCTCTCGTCTTTGCTGTTCAGAAGACGCGACATTATTTGGTCGGCCAAACCATACATGTCATCTCCAGAGTGAACCCTTTGCGCCTTCTCATGACAAAGCCAGGATCACTGAATTCAAGATTGGCTAAAGCACTCCTTTTGTCTCAATACGACATGATCTTTACCCCTCAGAAGGCGGTTAAAGGTCAGGCCCTTGCAGAGTTCTTGGCTGCTCATCCAGTTCCGGAACATGAAGTCTTCAACTCCAACATAACCTTAGAGGAGGAAGTGTGGCAGATGTTCTTCGACGGAGCATCACGAATGGGCCCTAAAGGCAAGATTATTGCCGGAGTGGGGGTTGTGTTTATCTCCCCACAGAATCATGTCCTTCCCAGAGCATTTTCTCTGACAGAATCGTGCTCCAACAATGTAGCAGAATATAATGCCCTGCTCATTGGTCTTCAGCTTTCCATGGAATGGGAGTACGCTACCTCGAAGCCTACGGTGATTCAAAACTGATTATCAATCAGGTTAAAGGCGAATATGAAGTTCGCACGAAGATTTGGTGCCTTATTACCACACAGCCATCGAATTGGCTAACTATTTGAAGGTTTCTACATCGGGCATGTGTCTCGATCTCAGAATACCAAGGCGGACGCTCTTGCTGCATTAGCAACAACATTAGCCTTACCAGCCGACACCGAGTATCACCTCACAGTCGCAACTCGACACCTGTCTGCTCTAAGCATATGTTGAGAACCAGAGAGGTCTATAATATCTCAACGGATCTTGAGCTGAGAGATTGGCGATTTCCTCTCATCGACTATGCCTTACATGGTCTGCTGCCAGACGATCCAAAAGAAGCGGCATCTATCAGACGAAGGTCTCTCCGTTTCTACTACGATCCAACTCTGAAGACCCTTTACCGTCGTTCATATGACGGTGTCCTCCTCCGTTGCCTTTCCAGTTCAGAGGCAAAGGAAGTGCTTAAAGAAGCACACGACGGCATTTGCGGAGCTCATCAGCCTGGTCCAAAACTCAAAGACAGGTTATATTGGCTTGGATACTATTGGCCGACCATAATAGCCGATGCCATCCAATATGCACGAAGGTGTAAAGCATGCCAAGTTCATGCGGACTTCATACACCAGCCCCCGGAGTTGCTCCACCAACTGTTGCTTCATGGCCATTCGAAGCATGGGGAATCGATGTCGTAGGGCCAATCAGCCCCTCTTCGACAAAGGACACCGGTTTATCCTAGCAATAACCGATTATTTTTCAAAGTGGGCAGAAACTATACCACTGGTTGAAGTCAAAACCTCTAATGTGGTTAAGTTTATCAAACACCATGTCATCCATCGATTTGGTGTCCCAAGGCGGATCATCCACGATAATGGTCCCCAATCATAAGCCAAGTATTCTATCGGTTCTGCGATAAATACCGAATTCAGAATGTGGCTTCAACTGCCTATAATCCTGCTGCTAATGGCTTGGCGGAAGCATTCAACAAAATGATCATCAAGCTACTCAAGAAGTTCGTCTCCTCGAATAAGCGAGATTGGGACGAAAAGCTTGGTGAATGTCTTTGGGCCTACCGAACCACGGTTCGGACACCGACAGGCAATACGCCTTTTTTCTGGTATATGGGTGCGAAGCAGTCATCCATTGGAAATCCAGATGCCATCATTGCGAGTCGCTCTGACCACTAAGATCACATCAGAGGACAATGATCGGTTGCGTCTTCAAGAGCTCAAAGCCCTAGATGAGAAGCGATTTCAAGCTCAGCAACACATCGAGTTGTATCAAGCTCAAATTCAAAAGCCTTCAATAAGAAGGTCAAACAGAGGGTCTTCCAGAAAGGAGACCTGGTTTTAGCCGTCAGACGACCGATGATTATGACGCATAAGACCAAAGGCAAATTTCAGCCTAAATGGGAAGGACCGTTTGTGATAGAAACAGTCTATTCGAACGGGGCATACCGCCTTATGACTTCAGATGGCGACCTACTCATGATGCCGGTCAATGGCAAGTTCTTGAAGAAGTATTATCCCTGATTAAGGATCCTTCTTATGATCAAGTTAACATTACACCTCAGATCAAGACCTTCATATCCAAAGTATATGAAAAAGAGAGCCTCTCTCTTCCTCCAAGCGAGATCATACAACCATAAACCAGTAGGAACGTGGCCATACACTGGTTGTCTTAAAGGAGAATCAAGGTTATGCATACATTAACCAGATGATCCAACGTCCTTAACGATTAAGGATAGAGGAAAATGTTAGCTTTTAAGTCCAACATAAGTCCTCAACAACTCATCATGCTGAGGGGAATAGCATGGCTAGCCTGACTCAAATGGTAGTTGGTAAAGGCATATCAAACCCGTTGACAGCTGGGGATTTGCTAAAAATCCTAAGGGACTAGTTCCCATTTGATTCCCTCTCCAAAATCGCTTACCAATTCTCATCCATAGAATGGTAAGATCACATATGCATTTCGCTGTTACGTTAACATTAAACCTATGACAGTGATTCCCTCATTTTTCCCCGTGAAAATGAGACCTCCAAAATCACTTACCAATTCTCATCCATAGAATGGTAAGACCACATATGCATTTCGTTGTTACGTTAACATTAAACCTATGACAGTGATTCTCTCATTTTTCCCCGTGAAAATGAGACCTCCAAAATCACTTACCAATTCTCATCCATAGAATGGTAAGACCACATATACATTTCGCTGTTATGTTAACATTAAACCTATGACAATGATTCCCTCGTTTCTCCCCGTGAAAACGAGACTTTTCCCAAACTTCATTACAATTTTGAGCCCTGTTGACATTACAAAAGACAGGTCTCGATACTTATTGACATTTACAAAAGATAAGTATCACCAACCTTGAGCTTGGTGGCGTCTCAATCGGTTATGTCATTGCGACCTCTGAACCAGCAGACAGCTAAGTCCCAACCTTGAGCCCTGTTGACATTTACAAAAGACAGGTCTCGATGCTTATTGACATTTACAAAAGATAAGTATCACCAACCTTGAGCTTGGTGGAGTCTCAATCGGTTATGTCATTGCGACCTCTGAACCAGCAGACAGCTAAGTCTCAACCTTGAGCCCTGTTGACATTTACAAAAGACGGGTCTCGATGCTTATTGACATTTACAAAAGATAAGTATCACCAACCTTGAGCTTGGTGGCGTCTCATTCGGTTATGTCATTGCGACCTCTGAACCAGCAGACAAACCAAGTCTCAATTTCGAGCTTGTCGACATTTACAAAAGACAAGTCTCAACTTGAGCCCTGTTGACATTTACAAAAGACAGGTCTCGATACTTATTGACATTTACAAAAGATAAGTATCACCAACCTTGAGCTTGCTGGCATCTCATTCGGTTATGTCATTGCGACCTCTGAACCGCAGACAGCCAAGTCTCAATTTCGAGCTTGTCGACATTTATAAAAGACAAGTCTCAACCTTGAGCCCTGTTGACATTTACAAAAGACAGGTCTCGATACTTGTTGACATCTACAAAAGACAAGTATCACCAACCTTGAGCTTGGTGGCGTCTCAATCGGTTATGTCATTGCGACCTCTGAACCAGCAGACAGCTAAGTCTCAACCTTGAGCCCTGTTGACATTTACAAAAGACAGGTCTCGATGCTTATTGACATTTACAAAAGATAAGTATCACCAACCTTGAGCTTGGTGGCGTCTCAATCGGTTATGTCATTGCGAACTCTGAACCAGCAGATAGCTAAGTCTCAACCTTGAGCGCTGTTGACATTTACAAAGACGGGTCTCGATGCTTATTTGACATTTACAAAAGATAAGTATCACCAACCTTGAGCTTGGTGGCGTCTCAATCGGTTATGTCATTGCGACCTCTGACCCAGCAGACAGCCAAGTCTCAATTTCGAGCTTGTCGACATTTACTAAAGACAAGTCTCAACCCAGAGCCCTGTTGACATTTACAAAAGACAGGTCTCGATACTTGTTGACATTTACAAAAGACAAGTATCACCAACTTTGAAGCTCGGTGGCTCCTCAACCAGTTATGTCATCGCAACCTCTGAACTGATAGACTGCCAAGTTTCAGCATTCAATCCAGCAAAGGACTATTCTCTCAAATGGCACCAATACAATTTGGAACCAACAATTCAGAAAATGGAACAATTGGGAGATTCGACAGGGAGTCAAAACAAAAATTATTATTTTCATTAATTCCAAAAGGATGGGATACATGGAGGTACATATATTGCGACCTACGGGCATACATTATAAGATCTGATTCGCTCTTCAAGGGAAGCTAGCCTCGTCCTCCTGTCATCAGCAGCCCGGACAAGCGCCTGCGACCTCAGCTCAGCCTCATTAAAGTTCGTCGCCTGGGCCAAACGAGCTTCGACCTCCGCCAAAGTTGCCTCTGTACTAACTCCTGCCGTGAGAGTTCGTCACTCTGGGCCTTAAGCTGTTCAAGCCGCGTAGTCTCTTCAAGACGCACTGGTTCAGCCCTGGATAAGAGAAGATTTGCCTTCCTAATCATTTCCTTGGCCTTCCCAATTTTGTCTTCAGCGTCAAGAAGAGCACTGGTGGAAGCATCAATGGTATTCCCAACCCCTACTTTCCTTGTCTCCAAGGATTTCAAGTCAGAAGAAATAGCCTTAGCAACCTCCTGAGCAGAAAGGCGGGCTTCATGCATTTGAGCGACAAGATGCGCAAGCTGCTCACTAACTGAAGACTCCAGGTCTGAGCGGCTAAGACGGCGCCATTCCTCTACGTCCCTCTCAAATTGATCTACCAGGAGTTCCAAGGCAGTGGCCTGGTGGTACCCTTCAAAGTCCCGAATACTTTCAATACTGCTGGGGAGAGGACCACCTTTAACGTTGAGAACGACATAGTCGAACCTTTCAAGACCAGGTCGATGGATCGCCCTAAGCCTTTATAAAAACTATCGACTATGTCACCTATAAAATCATTTTCAAATCTCGGCCACTTCTGGTAGACGGACAACCTCAGGAAAATCCACCAGCCTGGTTGACACTATTGTGGAAGGAACGCCGGGAACACCGACTGCAGCAGCATGACAAATCATCATTGAGCTCGGCGAAGTCCTCATTGAAACCAGTACACTAGCCACCGCTGAGGTAGGACTAGTGATCATCTCCTAAACAGCAGGCTCAACCACCAGCGTTGGGAAGAAGGGCTTGTAATCACCCTCAGCTCTGCATGTGCCATAACTGACGGCGCCTCACTCATTGATATAGTTGGGAGTGAGGACACCTCCGGGACTACCACCCCTTCAACCTCTGTTCCTTTGGCTAGCTCAGGCCGATAAAGGGGCAAATCACCATACAGAGCATCCAACATAGCAGCATCTGCCGCAGTCGAAGTGCTTATATCACCTCTTGACCCCGCGGGAAGATCTTCTGGTTCCCTTGAAGTTGACGCACCCTGAGGCGGAACAACTGCAACAAAATTGTGTTTAGGCAAGACACAACAGGCAGTAGAAGCCAAAAGGTCAGAATAATACCAAAAGACGATGTCGCCTCAAACATCTCGGCAGCCGCATCAATCTCCATGGGCTCCATCGGAAAATTCTTTGCGGAGTCAACACGAATGGCCGGCCTGCTTTCGCTTGCCGAGTCTCCGTAGACCATCCAATAGAGCTTGACGCTACAGGACTTCCTTTGGAAGTCCCAGCGCCCGAAGGACCAATGTCAGCCGCATCACCTCCGGACTCCTCCAGGAGGGCAAAAGAGCCAGCTTCAGTTTCATAAGTAAACAGGGGATCATAATGTTCCCCTTGCTCTCCAGCGGCCTCAACTCCTGTATCAAGAAGCAAATAATGAGCTATCCGGAACACATAGAAGATATATTACAAAGACGAAGCTGATCTTACCAAAGTTCGGAGCAACTTCACCAGTAGTCGGTTCAGCAACCGACGGTTCAACTACTGAGGGGACAAAAGGAGGAACCGCCACAGATGGCTCGCCCTCTACAACAACCGTAGGAGCTCGACGACAGGGTTTCTTCACCAACTGTTTCCTACGCGACCCACCTATCTGTTTGCGCTTTAGAGGGACATCAGAACCTTCCTCCTCCACTTCTTCTACATGTCTTGGGGGAATTGTCCCCATTTCGCCGGAAACCAGCTACAAGAGTCTCGGCACCAGCCTCTGCTTCGAAGCGAGGACTTTCCGCATCTGAGGCTTCGTTGTCATCCACAGCAACGAATTCCTCCATGCCTGGGACGCGAACCCTCCTACCTTCCCTTCTCTCAGAGACTTTTCGCTTTAGCCGCTGAGAAATTAACTTCACACCAGAGCTGTTAGCCTTGAATCCAAGGGGTGTGGAGTTGGAAGTTGCGTACCACTGGCAGAAGCTCAGGGTCATTAGAAGATTGGGAGTCCTCAACGGCGTACGCAGCCGCGCCCCAGTACAGCCCGCAATGAAGAATTGCCAAGCACAGGCCCCATCAATAAGGCTCCCCATGAAAGCCAGATTGAGATTTGGGTTGCCCACGTACAGTTGGTCATATCCAAACTGTCGAGCAAACCGACTTGGGACATAAGGCTCCAAGTAGCAGCTATCCCCGCTCCGGTATAATAGATGTGAAGGCCGGATGCTGACCAGCCACTCAAAAACTCTCCGGCTCAGGGACGAATGCCCCTCCCCCGCATCTTTGAACTCTTCCTCATAGCCTGCACCCCGAATACGGGGAAAACAGCAGAAAAGACTATAAACGACATAGCGACGTACTAATTTACGGGCCTCAGCCACGTAAGTCTTCTGCCATGAGCATCCTTCGAATCGGCGGAGGAGCGCCATTCGAACATCTTACGGGGGATCCTCTCCAGCTTCAATCAGAGAAGGACAATGCAAGGCGAACCACGCCATCAAATAAGTATACGGCAGACCTATTCTGGGGTTAGGTCCGTCGCGGGGCGAAATGGCCCCCTTTCCACGCTTCGTCGTTGATGGCCTGCAAAAAGCCTCCGTCAATGCATGAAGGCCTCTCTGGATACAGCACACCATGGCCGAAAGAAGTCCCAGAGGACGATCATGAACCAAACGAACAGCGGGCAGCAAAACATTCGGATGAACGATGTCACCCGAAGAAGACGGCACCACGCACCTCTTCAGCCAGACTGTTAAGAAACCAGCCAGAAGTGCCTTCCGGGACATCGGCCTACGAGCCTGATGATGGAAACTCCGAAGGACATCACCCTGCTCATAGGGACCATCGTCTTCCTTCACAACTAGATCCCCTTGAAAGTGCTTTCGCATCCGATCAGAGATGTCTTCATCAGCAACTCCACAGTGAGCCGCTTCAGGAGTATTCTCCATATCTGGGAACAAATAATCTCCCAGCTCTTCAAGCTACAGGAGGTTCCCTTACTGCCCCCATGCATACTGAAGCAAATGTACAAGTGACTCATTAACTCCCTGTAGGTCTCGAACAAGGCAGGCTCATGCTTCTCTAGAAGAGCCAATTCCGCCTCGCACGGGAAGTATTCTTCATATGGGAGAGACCCAAAAGGCAGAGCAGAGACTTCCCACATCTCATGCAAGGCCATACCCAATTCGCCAACAGGGGTGAAGAAGGTCCCTGAAGTTGGGCAATACAATTCAAAGATGGCGTAGAAGCACGCCACGTTCATCTCAATACCGTAGCAGGTCGTCCTGACGGCCTCATAGAGGTTCAGACTCTCTAAATCCTCCTCGAAATGAGCAAGGATGTATACAGTTAAATCCCTCCACCATGCCTTCGAAGGGTGAATCCAGCCTGGAGTCCTGAAGTCAGTGGCTGGGTAGTTCCCATTGACCTTGCAGAATTGGTTGCCAAAGGTCAGCTCTACTGCAGGATTTTCTCCCACTGGGATCTCTCGCGACACATTCCCAGGATGTAGACCCATTATGCAACGAGGAGGCCCCGCTCTTGCATAACCAGGAGATTGAAGTATCAATTTTCCTATGTGGACAGAGTCAGTACTCCGGCTCACTTCCCACGACATCTTCCGAGCCTGCGTCACGCACTGGATGGAAGACAAAGAAAAATGTCGCTTGTTGGACGGAAGGTAAAACTTCTCACCATCCAACTGGAAAATCCACTGCCCTTCCCCTGCCAGTAGTTGGTGTTCAGGGTCTGGTGCGGCATCCCGAACATGAAGTCGGGCTTCCTATAAGTTCGACGGTCAATATCTTCAAGGGGAGCCGTAGTCAAAATACTCCTCGTGGTGTATTGATCACCACCATAAATAAGCGTGTCTCGGACGAGAGAGCTCCCCTTACTAAACAGAGAAGCCTGCTCTTGAAATTGCAGGCTGATATTGCCGTCCAATCCCTGGTCATCCCGAATAAGCTGTTCAGAGGACCAGGAGTGTAGTGCACTGCAGAAGCAAAGAAGAATCATGATTAGTTCATCAGCCAAGCGAACACAAAGACACACGTTTCACAAAGGCATAGCCTCGCCCTTTGAGCGAAGCTAGCAAGGCGATAGCTTCAACAAAGCTCAGCCTCACAGTTAAGTCCGCATTTCGCAGAAAATGTCCAAGTGTTAGCTTCGCTTCAAAAAGCTTAAGCAGAAGGCGGCACAGCCCTGAGGACTAACTTCGTCAAAAGGGCATTATGGTCAAAAATTATTATTGATCCTTTGCGGCCAGGATTGAAGGGACAGATTCGCATCCTATCATTCAACAGGATGTGACAACCTAAGAGATAGCTTCGCCTAGAAGCTTAAAGAAGAACTCTTCAGTTCTTGAATTCCCGTTCGAGAAAATAAGGGAAATGCAGGGAAATGGATTCCCTAACAATAACAGATCATGCTTGATCGTTCTGGATTCATCCAAAGATAGCCAAATATCAGCTCTAATCAAGAGGGGAAGTCCCTTACCAGCAATTGGTCGTTCGATGACCGGAGGAGGAGAAGGACCCTCCGCTGCAGAAGTTGCCACTTCTTTTCCCGCTCGTCTCTTGGGCGCCATTGAAGAACTATGGAAGTTCTTGAACTCTTGAATAAGGAGGAAAGAAGGAGAAAAAGAGTCAATGGTCTCTAAAAATTTCAAGTAAAGAGATCTGCTCTTTCTCAGCCCGATTGGGCTTTTATAGGCCAATGAGTGCCTGAAACGATGCCTTGTAAACAGTACAGGCTGTCATTTCAAATTAATTCGAAACGCCGCCTAAAGCGCCTTCCCGAGAAGCGCTGCTTCAGCCACTAAGGGTTAACCTCGCCATGAGTCAAAGTGCGGACTTCGCACAAGTTCATCAAGAACTCTGCCAAAAGGGTTGCCTTAGCCCGCTAAAGGCACAGTTTGCCGACATGCCAGTTTCGCGCGAAGCACATTCAAAAAGGACCCTGTCCTTAACTCCGCACGAAGTTCAGCCCCATTATAGCCAAATCTCAATGAAGGCAGGCAAAAATCAAATGAGCAGAAAATGAACTTTCATTGATTTAAAAGAAAAGGTACATTGATACTACATCAAGGTTGTGTTTTGTACAACAGAATTCAGTTACTCAGCAGGATCATATGCGCAAAAGGCATACAAGTGGTTTTATCCGCTTTTAAGGTAGACCAACTGGACGCGAAAGGCCTGAAAAACACCTAGAGGGGGGGTGAATAGGTGTAATTGCTAATCTAACAATCTTTTTAAAATTAAGATGGATGAATGATGCAACGATCTCTCAAAATAAGACTAAGAGCCGAATACCCCGTGAGAGGTTCTGAACTCCTTCCTCCCAATTCCCCTTGAATGGGTTAGAGGTGCGCAATGCAACCTTGTTGTATGAGAATTGATCGACAAAATAACAATGAATGAATGATAGGCAATGATGAAGAGCACACAAGATGTCACAAGTAGACGAAGCAAAAATACTTGAAATAATAAGCAATAAAGAGCAATTGAAAGTAAAGCGAAATAGAGAGCAAGAGCAAAAGACAATCGCAAACACAAGTATTTGTTTCGAGGTTCGAGCCACCGCTCTACTCCCCGCCTTCACCTCCGTGAAGGGTTTCCACTATCCACCGAGGACGCTTACAACGGTCTACCGAAGACCCGAGCACCGAGCTCCACCAATTACAATAACCTCTACCGAAGAGGTGTCTCCACAAGAACAAGAAGAGGAACAAGTAACCAAAGTGATCACAACAAGATCACTAAACTCTTTTACAAACTCTCACTCTTTTACAACTTCCTTATAGAATGAGTAAGGAATTTTGGCTCTAAGAAGTGTAGTGAGAAAAACTCAGTTGTAGAGATGATTTTGCTGGAGAACACAACTGAAAACAAGCTCAAGAAAGAGTTGGAAATGAAGAGCTTAAACACTTTTCTTCTCTTTGAAAACTATGAAAACTTGAGGATTTTTCTTGGTCTTTTGTAAGAGACTCTTCTCCTCTATTTATAGGGAGAGAAATAGGTTAAAACAATTTATTTTAAGCTTATTTGCTCTGAAAAAGATCTCCAAAACCTCAGAAAAAGTCTGCCAAAACAGATTAAAAAGACAGATTTCAGAATTGCATAAAAGAGGAAAGAGCAGTTGGGCTTTTGCAGGCTTGGCGGTCGACCGGGCCGGTCGGCCGCCAGCTCAGCTGGCAAAGAGCCGTTGGCTCGGGTCGACCGGTCCGGTCGACCGTCCTCTAAGAGAAAACATAGTTTTCTTCGGGCGGTCGACCGGGGCGGTCGACCCAGAAAACCCGAGAGCAGCTGCTTACAGTCGGTCGACCCGGGCGGTCGACCGACAGACGTGCACAAACGTGCACGTCCTGGCACTGGCGCCGGTCGGCCGGTCAGCCTGAAACAGGAAAAATAGCAGGATTTTGAGGTTGGAAAATTTTGTAAAAAATGTTTTAAAGAAAGAAAGCTAAGTAATATGCTGGAAAGAGTATACATACATGATCTAAACATGATATAAGTCTTTGTAAAACTTGGAGTCATGTATAATTGTCAAGTCATGAGAAAAACTTAGAAGCAAAAACTTGAAAACTTGTATTGTTGAAAATGTGTGTGTATCCTAGAGCCAATTTTCAAAACTCAAACTTTAACAATCTAATTCTTACATTGGTTCTAAGTATTACAAGTGCTTCAAGAGGGCTTTTCACCATAAGGTCTTCAACACTTGATTCTTGAGCCCAATTTGAGTTGACTTGAGTCCAACACATTTGCTTATAGGGAATAAACCTTCTAGATGAGTTAGATCCCTGAAACACACTTAACCAATAAACAATATTAGTACAAATAACTAATATGTTTGTAATCATCAAAACACACTAAACATGGGTGATTGTAACCTTGGGCCAATAATCTCCCCCTTTTTGATGATGACAAAACATATAGGTTATTTAAACAAAAATGGAAGAAGAGCTTGGAAAGCTCTTCCTCAAATAATGCTATGAAAGGCTAAATGTTGGCCCAAAGGCCTTCCACTCTAGTTTTGATGATGATTAACTCATGTAGTTATGTGTACTAATAATCTTGCAATGTTTAAGTTTCAGATATTTAATCAAGTTATTAGTAGGTGATTAGCTTCAACAAGATGATTTGGAAGCTACCCACATGTTGATTCAAGAGCTCAAGCGTCAAAGATCATATATAGCACTTGCTCGGTGGATCAAAGAGTTTTGGATCGAGTCGGCTTGGAGATTGCGCTCTACAAGAAGACATCGGTACCATAGTTTAGTTTTGGGTTTAGATCCTAATTGTAAAGATTAGAATAGTATGATAATGCTCAAGTTCACAACACACACGTTTCATGTTTTGAATATTGGTTTTCGGTTTTCGGTTTTAGGTTTAACCGATCTTGGTTTTCATGAATAGATTTTATATCAAAACAAGTTTACATGGTTTAGTGTATATATGATTTGTTCTATATGCATGCATGCTTCTATTGCTTAAACAAACTTAGTTTGATAGTCTACTTCATGAGTTTTATGTTTTGGTATTTTTGACAAAACATATTTTGGAATAATGACAAAAACTATGATATATATTTGTTTCATGTATATTGGATTTCTATCCATATGCATCATGCTTCAAAGTGTTTAATTATCATGTTTTTGTATCTGGAAGTGTTTTGGACAAAACGTATTTTCTATTCAAAATTCAAGTTTTAGAAAATACAGTTTTTGGTTTTTGGTAAAAATGATTAGACATAAAAATAGTTTTAATTGCTTGATATTTGAGTCAAAACTTTTATCACATGTTTATATATCAATGCAATTTGACAAAACTATTTTTTGGGGATTTTAGTTGTTTATAAGAATTTATTGGACATTTATTTCCCCCAGATTTCTGACCTGTTTTGGTGTCTGCCAGGCTGATCGGTCGACTGGTACGGTCGACCGCACCTGTAGACGGTCGACCGTATGGGTCGACCGACGTGCACAGAAACGTGCACGCTGGCTACACCTTTGGCCGGTCGACCGGGCCGGTCGACCGACTGAGAGCAGGTTTGCTCTCTGTTTGTTTGGGTCGACTGGGCGGTCGACCGCTAGCGCCAACGGGTCAAAAATTGACCGTTGGGCGGTCGACCGGGCGGTCGACCGTCAGGGTATTTCTGGCAAAAATTACAGCCAACGGCTATTTTCTGGATTAGCCTATAAATACCCCATTTGCAAGAGTTTTTCTCTAAGAATTTTTGTGCGAATTTTTACACTCTCTGGTGTTTTTACAGCATTAAAAAGAAGTTTTTGAGCTTAATTTGAACAATCTTTTTGGTGTTTTCTTTAGGGTTGAAAAATCAAAGAAAAGGGTTTGGGAAAAGCTTTTGAATTGAACTTCTCTATCTTGGTTTCATTTATTTCCCAAAGATTTTTCTTTGAGTTGCTGGTTTCAAATCCCTTGGTTTTCTCCACACTTGAGCTAAAATCTACTATCTTTTCTATAGGATTTTGTGTGGGAAAAAGAGATTGTTTTGTGGTTGTTGTTTGAAACCACTAAGTTGTAACCCTATCTTTAGCTTGGCTTTGTGCCTTTCCCTCATTGTGTTGAGGAAGTTTGGCTATTGGGTTGTATCCCTCAAGGTTGTGAGGTGATCCTTGTATTGGTTTTGAGTTTGGAAATCCCTCAAGTTGTGAGGAGATTGTTGGCTTGGAGTTGTGCTCAAGGAGGAGGTTGTGATTGTAAAGAGAGGAGTTGGGTACTCCTTGTGAGAGTTCTTGGTGAACTAGCTAGTGGATTAGAAATCCTTCGTGTGTCGAAGGCGGGGATGTAGAGCTGGGTGCTCGAACCTCGATAACATATCTCTGTGTTTGCGTTTGATCCATTGACTCTCTCTATCTCTCTCTTTATTTTGTGTATTGTGCAAATTGCTATATCTTATACTTGCTTGTGTGTGCATCATTGTTGTAATTGCAATTAGTTTTTAAATTCCGCATTAAGTTCACTAGATTAGCATCGTCACCTATTCACCCCCCCTCTAGGTGACTTTTCACAAAATACATAAGGCATTGGAAACACATAGTCATTGGAAACACATAGTTTTGTCAAAAAATTAAAAACTCAAATACATCAAAGTAATACACCATAAACAAACAAAACAACAAACAAAACAAACTAAACAACAAACAAATCATTGGAAACACATAGTTTTGTCAAAAACTCAAAAACTCAAATACATCAAAGTAATACACCATAAACAAACAAAACAACAAACAAAACAAACAAAACAACAAACAAAACAAACAAAACAACAAACAAACTTGTACTTTTTCTCCCCCTTTTTGTCATACATCAAAAAGGGATAAACAAAACAAAAACAAAAGAAATTTTTCTTTAAGAATCCATAATGCAAACATTCAACTCACCACAAATAAAGAAAAATCTAGCATAATCTAATGGTTTAGTAAAAATATCGGCAAGTTGAAAATCGGTAGAAACATAATCAATATCAATATCACCTTTCTCATAATGATCTCTAAGAAAGTGATACCTAATGTCAATGTGTTTGGTTTTACTATGTTGATTTGCATTCTTTGTCATGTGAATAGTACTAGTATTATCACAAAATATTTTAACATGATCAAAGTGTAAATCATAGTCGAGGAGAGTATGTTTCATCCAAAGAACTTGTGCACAACAAGCTCCGGCTGCAACATACTCCGCCTCGGCGGTTGATAGGGCTACCGAATTTTACTTTTTGGAAGACCAAGATACAAGACAATTACCTAAGAATTGACATGTTCCACTTGTGCTCTTCCTATCTACCCTACAACCCGCATAGTCGGCATCCGAAAAACTCTTCATATCAAATCCGGTTTTCGGATACCACAAACCCATTTCAATAGTGCCCTTAAGGTATTTAATAATGCGTTTTACCGCTACTAAATGAGACTCCTTAGGACATGATTGAAAACGAGCACAAAGAAAAACGGAAAACATGATATCCGGCCTACTAGCCGTCAAATACAATAAACTACCAATCATGCTACGATAAAGTTTAATGTCTACACTTTTACCTTGTTCATCCTTATCAAGCTTTGTGGTTGTTGCCATGGGAGTTTTGCTCACTCTAGCGCCTTCAAGTCCGAATCTCTTGATGAGTTCCTTTGTGTACTTGGCTTGATTGATGAAGATCCCATCCTTCCTTTGCTTGATTTGGAGTCCAAGGAAATAGTTGAGTTCCTCCATCATAGACATTTCAAATTCATCCTTCATGCATGATTCAAAAGCTTGGCAAAGAGATTCATTAGTAGAACCAAAAATAATATCATCTACATAAATTTGCACAATAAGAATGTCATTTTCTACATGTTTTGTAAACAAAGTGGTGTCAATTTTACCTTTCTTAAAACCATTTGAAATCAAAAATGAAGAAAGTCTTTCATACCAAGCCCTAGGGGCTTGTTTTGAACCATAAAGAGCTTTATCTAATTTAAACACAAAATCCGGATGTGTAGGATCAACAAACCCGGGGGGTTGTTCAATATACACCTCCTCTTCATAAAACCATTTAGAAAAGCACTTTTAACATCCATTTGAAATAATTTAAAATCTTTA
The DNA here is from genome assembly GCA_038442645.1 of Agave tequilana. Lineage (NCBI taxonomy): Eukaryota > Viridiplantae > Streptophyta > Magnoliopsida > Asparagales > Asparagaceae > Agave > Agave tequilana. The sequence continues at coordinate 154,260 of JAVJIF010007345.1, read as the reverse complement.
TATGAGGCAAATTCTAGTGTCATCCGTATGGCTTCAAGCCGTGCTACGGGTGCAAAGGTTTCTTCAAAATCGATTCCTTCAATTTGAGTGTAACCTTGGGCAACTAACCTAGCTTTATTCCTAACAACGTTACCCGATTCATCCAACTTGTTCTTAAAGATCCACTTAGTACCAATTGTTGGTCTATCGTGGGGCCTAGGAACAAGGTGCCAAACTTGGTTGCGCTCAAATTGATTGAGTTCTTCTTGCATGGCTAGCAACCAATATGAATCGGCCTCGGCTTCGAGGACGTTCTTGGGTTCAACATGAGAAATAAATGCATAATGTCCACAAAAGTCATGAAGTTTAGAGCGAGTGGTTACCCCTTTTAATACTTCACCTATGACGAGGTCCTTGGGATGATGAGGATTGTATCTCTAATCCTTTGGAAGTTGTTGAGTAGGCTCCACTTTAATTGATTGAATTTCATGTCCTTGAGCCTCTTCTACTTTAGATTCACTTCCTTCATCATCCTTTGGCTTGTCTCCCATAGTAGGTGTATCCTCCAAGGTCACTTTCTCCAAGCCTTCATTCAAAGCATCTATTTCTACAACATTCTTAACAAACAAGTTAGATTCTTCAAACTTAACATGTATAGATTCCTCAATAGTCAAAGATGATTTATTGAAGATTCTATAAGCTTTGCTAGTATTAGAATAACCCACAAAATTGCCTCATAAGCTTTAGCATCAAATTTTTCTAAATTATCTTTTGTATTTAAAACAAAACATTTGCATCCAAAAACCTTGAAATATGAAACATTTGGTTTTCTAGAAAAGTACATTTCAAAAGAAGTCTTTGAAGTATTTTTACACAAGAAAACACGATTTGATATATAGCATGATGTATTTACGGCCTCGCCCACAAATAATGTGGTAGACCATATTCACTTAGCATTGTCCTAGCCATCTCTTGTAAAGTTTGATTTTTCCGTTCAACTACTCCATTTTGTTGTGGAGTTCTAGGATAAGAAAGTTCATGCTTAATTCCATATTCTTCACAAAAAGTGGTAAATGGTAGGTTAATGAACTCACCTCCTCTATCACTTCTTATTCTTAAAATTGAAGACTCTTTTTCTTTTTCAACTCTTTTCTTAAAAGTTTGGAAATATGAAAATGCTTGATTTTTGTGTTCAAGAAAGAAAACCCAAGTAAACCGTGAAAAGTCATCAACCAAAACAAATGCAAATCTATTCCCACTTAGACTTTTGGTTTGTGTAGGGCCAAATAGATCCATATGAAATAGCTCCAAAGGACGTGATGTCATGATATCCTTAATTGACTTGAAAGAAGACTTAGTTTGTTTCCCAAATTGACATGCGTCACAAACTCGGTCCTTTTCAAAACTCAAACAAGGAATACCTTTCACCATTTCCTTTGTGTTTAACCTAGATATATGGTCAAAAGAAATATGCCCTAATCTTCTATGCCACAACCAAGAGTCATCATCGAGGGCTTTTAAACAAGTAATATTACAAGACATATTAGACATATCTATCATATAAACATTACTTTCACGAAAACCGGAAAACACACAAGTATTAGAAATTCTATCAATTACTTTACAAGCTACATTATCAAAAACTACATCAAAACCTTTATCACAAAGTTGACTAACACTCAAGAGGTTATGCTTGAGGCCATCAACTAAAACAACATTCTCAATTAAAGGGGATGTGCCGAGTTTTACATTACCAATACCGATGATTTTACCCTTGGCATCATCTCCGAAGGTGACGGTGCCATCTTCATGGTATCTTGATAGGGTTGCAAAGTTGTTGATGTCCCAAGTCATGTGCCTTGAGCAACCACTATCAAGATACCACAATCCTCTACGTCTTTGGGCCTTGGATGGTACCTACATCATTTAGCAAAATAGTTGACTTTGGTACCCAAATTTTCTTGGGTCCTTGAAAGTTAGTGTTGCGAACCCAAACATTATGATGAGATGCATTAGTCTATCATAACAAAAATCAGCTAAGTGCCCTTTCCGCCCACAATGAGAACATGAGAACACTCTTCCATACATAAATGCATGATGTGTGTGTGAAGTGTGAGCATGTCTTGGGGGTTTGCCACGATGTAAAGGTTGTGTGGTATGAACATGAGCATGAGCATGGTAAACATTTTTCTTAGGGGCTTGTTTCTTAGGAAACATGGCCTCTATCTTCTTCTTATCAAACTCACAATTTTTCAAAACAATTCCTAATGAGTCTATTCTTTCTTTAAGCATGGTAATCTCATTAGAATCAATTAGTGGGGACTTGCCTTTACAAGAAATCTTATACTTGTCAAAATCTTTTTGGGTGAAAACAAGAGTGGAAAGTAATTCATCTTTTTCTTTAGAAAGAGTAAAAACTTGATGATTAAGAGATTCATTTTCCTTTTTCATTTTTAAATACTTTTTCTTAAGAAAATCATAGTTATGTGATAATTCTACAAAAGCTTCTCCTAGTTCATCCATGGAAAGTTCATCATTAGGAGAAGTGGAAGGGGTTACCTTGCTTGTGCTTTCATTGGCCATGAAGCACATGTTGGCGGTGTCGATTTCCTCCTCGGATTCGCTCTCGGAATCCCATGTAGCTTTCATTGCCTTCTTCTTGTAGGGCTTCTTGGAGGTGGAAGGCTTTACTTTATCCGGACACTCCGCCACTATGTGTCCCGGCCTTTGACAATTGAAGCAAATAATCTTCCTTTCTTCTTTGCCTCCTTACCATCTCCTTCTTCCTTGAAATTTAGCCTTGTTGTACATCCTCCGGACGTTCTTCACAAGAAGTGAGAGCTCTTCGTCATCTTCTTCTTCTTCATCGTCTTCGTCGGAGTGTGTGGATTGACTTTTGAAGGCTATAGTCTTCTTCTTGGAAGGAGCCATGTCCTCCCTTACTTTCTTCTCCATCTCATGGGTTTTGAGGTTCCCAATGAGACCAATTAGCTCCATCTCCTCCTTGTCATTGAGTTCCTTCAAGGTGGTTGCTTTTACTTCCCATGAAGGAGGAAGAGTCCGGATGATCTTTCTAACTCTTTGATCGTTGTCGATAGCATCACCTAGAGAAGAAAGTCCATTAGTGATCTTTGTAAATCTTGTAACCATATCATCTATGGTTTCATTTTCTTGCATGCAAAAGTTCTCATATTGGGACCGAAGAAGATCTATTTTAGCCCTCTTCACTTGTGAAGTCCCCTCATGTGTAACTAGCAAATGTGTCCAAATTTCATATGCGGACTTGCAATGAATAACTCTAGCTATATCATCATCATTAAGGGCTTGAAGAAGTGCATAGTGAGCCCTAGCATTGGCATCAAATTCTTTGGTCTCTATTTCGGACCAAGTGGATTCATCACCGGGGGGTGTACTAAAGGGTTTGGTCACGGCCTTTGCAACTCGACTACCTAGAGATTGCAAGAAAACGGTCATCTTAACCTTCCATATGGGAAAGTTAAGTCCATCAAACTTAGGGGGTGTCTTAATACCATCGGCCATCTTTACTAAGTGAGAATGAATGAAATGATTAGCAATATTAGGATCTCTCTAGGGTTGTTAAGCCAAGAGCCTAGTAACCAAGCTCTGATACCAATTGAAAAACACCTAGAGGGGGGGTGAATAAGTGTAATTGCTAATCTAACAATCTTTTTAAAATTAAGATGGATGAATGATGCAACGATCTCTCAAAACAAGACTAAGAGCCGAATACCCCGTGAGAGGTTCTGAACTCCTTCCTCCCAATTTTCCTTGAATGGGTTAGAGGTGCGCAATGCAACCTTGTTGTATGAGAATTGATCGACAAAATAACAATGAATGAATGATAGGCAATGATGAAGAGCACACAAGATGTCACAAGTAGAGGAAGCAAAAATACTTGAAACAATAAGCAATAAAGAGCAATTGAAAGTAAAGCGAAATAGAGAGCAAGAGCAAAAGACAATCGCAAACACAAGTATTTGTTTCGAGGTTCGAGCCACCGCTCTACTCCCCGCCTTCACCTCCGTGAAGGGTTTCCACTATCCACCGAGGACGCTTACAACAGTCTACCGAAGACCTGAGCACCGAGCTCCACCAATTACAATAACCTCTACCGAAGAGGTGTCTCCACAAGAACAAGAAGAGGAACAAGTAACCAAAGTGATCACAACAAGATCACTAAACTCTTTTACAAACTCTCACTCTTTTACAACTTCCTTATAGAATGAGTAAGGGATTTTTGGCTCTAAGAAGTGTAGTGAGAAAAACTCAGTTGTAGAGATGATTTTTGCTGGAGAACACAACTGAAAACAAGCTCAAGAAAGAGTTGGAAATGAAGAGCTTAAACACTTTTCTTCTCTTTTGAAAACTATGAAAACTTGAGGATTTTTCTTGGTCTTTTGTAAGAGACTCTTCTCCTCTATTTAGAGGGAGAGAAATAGGTTAAAAACAATTTATTTTAAGCTTATTTGCTCTGAAAAAGATCTCCAAAACCTCAGAAAAAGTCTGCCAAAACAGATTAAAAAGACAGATTTCAGAATTGCACAAAAGAGGAAAGAGTCGTTGGGCTTTTGCAGGCTTGGCGGTCGACCGGGCCGGTCGGCCGCCAGCTCAGCTTGCAAAGAGCCGTTGGCTCGGGTCGACCGGTCTGGTCGACCGTCCTCTAAGAGAAAACATTGTTTTCTTCGGGCGGTCGACCGGGGCGGTCGACCCAGAAAACCCGAGAGCAACTGCTTACAGTCGGTCGACCCGGGCGGTCGACCGACAGACGTGCACAAACGTGCACGTCCTGGCACTGGCGCCGGTCGACCGTGTCGGTCGGCCGGTCAGCCTGAAAAAGGAAAAACAGTAGGATTTTGAGGTTGGAAAATTTTGTAAAAAAAATGTTTTAAAGAAAGGAAAGCTAAGTAATATGCTGGAAAGAGTATACATACATGATCTAAACATGATATAAGTCTTTGTAAAACTTGAAGTCATGTATAATTGTCAAGTCATGAGAAAAACTTAGAAACAAAAACTTGAAAACTTGTATTGTTGAAAATGTGTGTGTGTATCCTAGAGCCAATTTCCAAAACTCAAACTTTAACAATCTAATTCTTACATTGGTTCTAAGTACTACAAGTGCTTCAAGAGGGCTTTTCACCATAAGGTCTTCAACACTTGATTCTTGAGCCCATTTGAGTTGACTTGAGTCCAACACATTTGCTTATAGGGAATAAACCTTCTAGATGAGTTAGATCCCTGAAACACACTTAACCAATAAACAATATTAGTACAAATAACTAATATGTTTTGTAATCATCAAAACACACTAAACATGGGTGATTGTAACCTTGGGCCAACAAGGCCTTCCTCCTACACAAGGCTGTAATCCTTCACATAAGGACAGATGGTGCCACCAGGACAGATGGTGCCACCAGGACAAGATCAGTGATCTCACAGGTGACGTCCGCTTTCTCGAAGTGGATCATCTCAGATAAGCGGCTACCGGCCTCGCCTCAAAAGGAATCATCTCGGATAAGCGACTGCCAACAGCCTCTGGGACACGCATCAGCTGCCCCAGTTTGTTCCTCCTGCTTAAAAGTAAAGCTTCAACCGGAGAAGCATAAGGCAACTTTTCGGTCTCTTTCATCAAGTCACAAGATTGGCGAACATAGCTCACTGCAATGCAAATTAGAACAGATTAGCAGTTACACACGGGAGAAGCTGCAAAAACACTAAGTCAGATTCTTTGGGGCGAAGCAATCCGATTTCAGTTAAAGCAGAGGATAAGCCTCGCTTGCACAGCAGTGATGGGCTAGCTCAGCAAACGCCAAGTCCTAGCCTCGCCTATATAGCTAAGCCAGACTGATCCTAGGGGACACAGTCTTAGCCCCACCTATATGGCAAGACTGGCTCAACCTTGAAGAAACTAAGTCCCAAGTTCTGCCTGTGCAGCGGACTTAACAGGCAGTGATCTTTCTCTGATCAAGTCAAGATGATAGCGTCATTGGAAAGTTATGCTGAAATCCTTAACATGCAATCAGCCAATTGCAAAATGAAGAACAAGGGAAACTAATCCCTGAAGCAGCTGTTAAAGCTAAATTAAGGGAGATGAATTCCCTAAAGTTGGTGAAGTTGTTGAATGATCAAGACTTACCGGTCCTTGGCCGGATAATGACCAGAGTGGGTATTCCCACTAGTTCAGAGATCTGAGTATCTCTCTCAACCAAGAGAAGAGGAGAAGAGCAGATCACTTCTCTTCAGAGGACCTCAAGTATCCTATTTATAGGCCTCATGGCCTGAGCGCTGCCGCCTCAAGCGTGGAAGCACGAGCGCATCTAAGGCATTTACTGCGCCTTGAGAAAAGGGACGGTTTCCCTTGGAACCGTGCAAAGGAAGAAACGTCTCCCTCATAAAGGCACTCATGACGCCTTGAAGAAAGGGAATATCCTCCCTTGGAAACGCGCGAGGAAAGAATATCTCCCTCGATCAGTGCGAGAGAAGATGTAACCCTTCTCGTAACCGGCCCACGGCAGTTGGCCTTGGAAAAGCAACAGATGTTCCAGAGCGAACTTACCTAGCTGCGAAGCTACCCAGACGCGAGTCTACATGATTCCTCTGCGAATCTACATCCCAAAGCAGGATTTAAAGCGAAGTTAAACTCAACCATCATGGCGACGTTCATACTCCACACACCACCAATCAAAGAAGTTCAAAGTATTTCAAAGTCTGAGCTATTGCAGACTTCTGAAAACTTTGAAGGGGGTCTTATTGATACTTAAAAAAGACAAGATTCTTATTGGCCCGAACAATGTCTAAACTTGTTGACATTTACAAAAGACAAGTGACAGACGAGCTGAAGACCAGTTTTCACCCATCTCCGAGGGACAAGGAAGCAACTTGGACTCCACTGATCCAGCAAACAGACAGTGAACCGGATTGTTTCTGAACAGACCTCAGCAGGTCTAAGATGCTAGCACTTAGCATTACATGAGCCCAAAGGGATAGCCTCGCCTGAGAGGCTAAGATCATCCAACTTCGCCTTGAAGCCATTCAAAGCTCCGCCAGGAAGCTAACTTATAGCTTCGCCTGAACTGCTAGAGCGCAACTCCGTAGAGAGAGTTAACTTCGCCTGAAGCTACATGCAACTGCGCAGAAAGGGTATATGGTAGCTTCGCAACAGATGACATCTAGCTCCGCCGAAGAAGCCTTTCTTCTGACTTCGCCAGGTGCGCCTTCCAGCTCCGCTGTGAGCTCAACGCGGTAGCTCCGCTGTTGGGCTGCTATGGTCAACCTTTGACCAATCAAATCTCCAGATTAGATCAAATCTAATCAGGATCAAGATCAAATCCAATCAAGATCAAATCTGAGATCAAATTTGGTAGTTGATTGCCACAATCTCTTGACTCTTCTAAACGAGTAAGAAGATCAGGGGAAATCCTCCAACGATGTGGAAAGGATCAAAACAGATCAAGAGGATTAACCGACCTGCCATTTCTAGCTTCGCAGAAGCTGATCCTAGCCTCGCAGCAAGGCTACTTTCTAGATTTAAACAGATTTGATTCAATCTGTTTCCATATTTTCAAGGGACGATTATACCCTTGCTCTCCCTATAAATAGCCCATCAGGGGTACGAGGAGAGAAGAGAAGGGACATGTGCAAGAGAGAGGACTCCACAAGCAGAGGCTTCTTCACGACGCACCGTGCATTCTTGAATTCAGAGACTTTATAGAGAATTGCTTCTCTAATCAGGGTGCTGATACCCTAAGTACCTTCTTCTCAAGGAATCTCCGGAACCAAGCGAGAAGGAATTCCTAATTGAAGGCGGTTTTGAGAAGTAGCAAGAGGGTTCTACCAACTTTCTGTTCTCTGATTCCCCGAATCAGGCGAGAAGGGAATCTCATCGCTCGCATCGTCAAAGGGACAAAGTGGTCGCGCGCTGACCAGACTCCTATCGGCACACTTCTTCAGAATCTCTGAGGAGATCTACTTGTAATCTTTTTAAGAATACTTGTAATTTAGCTCCTCAACTCTTTTTTTTGTAAGTTTTCCCCTTTGCAAATCAATGAAAAACAATGGTTTGATTCAAGAGCCTATGCATCAAGACCACATCTAGTACTCAAGAGGAGTCTACCTCTTGGATCAAGCTTGGACCAAGTCAAGAGGAGAAGAAGACTTCAAGTGAAGACCTTCAAGATCAAGACTTGTGTCTAGGTTTGTTTTATTAAGATTTGTTTTAGTTAAAATGTAAAGGATAGAATAGTTGGTGGATTGCTCAAGTATATCATATACACACACTCTTGATTTAGATGAGTTTTTATAAAAGAATTTTCATTTTGGAAAAGACTTTTTCATTTTGGAAAAATACCGGTTTGATTTTTGGAGTTTATTATATACATGTGTCTTTAACCAAAACCGTATTAGTGCTTATTGTCAAAAACATAGATATTTCATCATTTATGTGTAGTGGATTATATATATACACTCTATGCTTTAAAAGGGTTTAAAATATCTTATTTTTGTATTTATACAAGTTTATAGAAAAATCGTATTTTCCTTTAGAAGTTTGGTTTCTAGAAAATATCGTTTTTGTTTTAGCCAAATTTTTAAGTTACAAAAATAGTTCAAAATGTTTGTAACATGACTTGATTTTACTCAAACATGTTTGTATATCAAAGTATTATACTAAAACAGTTTTTGTAGATTTTTTGTGAATTTATGGGATTTTATTTTAGATAAAAAGTCAACCTTTTAATCCCTATAACAGACGTGTCCTGGCTTCTGCCGGTCGACCGGACCGGTTGACCGAGCTAGGATTCGGTCGACCTAGTCGGTCGACCGACGTGCACAGAACGTACACGCCAGTTTGGCTGGAGGGCCGGTCGACCGACCGGTCGACCAGTAGAGAGCTTCTGCTCTCTGGAAAGCCCCGGTCGACCGGGACGGTCGACCGGCAGAGAGCTCTGTTCTCTGTTCCAGGCCACGGTCGACCGGGCCGGTCGACCAAGGCTCCAACGGTCAGAAATCTGACCGTTGGCGGTCGACCGACAGCCGTCTGGGCTGAAAAATTGCCCCAACGGCTAGTTTTTCTAGCCTATAAAAAGGGGGGGACTTATATGGACTGTTTTAACAAGTTTTCAAGTGATTTTTGGAGATAGTTTTTCCTACTCTTCTAAGAGGTTTCTCCACTTGTTTAAAGCCAAAATTGTCATATCAAAAGGAGAGATTTTCAAGAGTGATTGAAAAGTAATTTCTTAAGTTTTCCTCCACCATTTTAATCCTAATTTTCTCACACAACACTTGACTATCCATTGCTATATCTACCTATTAGGATCTTTGTTGTGAGAGGATTTTAGGTGATCAAAGTGTTGTGATCACCAAAGTTCTACTTTGTACTTTGAGGAGGCGGACGTGTGTGTTCGCATTGTTTCAGGTTCTAGTGTGAAGTTGGTGTTTGAGGTGCGGCCTCGGCGAGTTTGTGGGCTTGCGGTGTGTTCTTGCGGGAATAAGTGAAGGGACTAGAGAGTCCAAGGAGTTCAAGTGTGAACTCGCCTTATAGGTGTTGCGACACCGAGTGATCCGGTGGGATTGGTTTATAGTGAAAATCCTTCATAGTGTTGAAGGCGGGGACGTAGAGCAAGTGTGCTCGAACCTCGAAACAAATCTCCCGTGTTTGCGATTGCTCCCTCTCTATCTCTTACTTGTCTTTATATCTTGCATGCTAATATTGTCTTTATCTTTATATGCTTGATATATTGTGTGCTTATTGTTATATGCTTGGGGATTGTTTGCTAACACTTGTATTCAACCAAGAGAGCCAACACGGCACCTCAACTCTTATTTAGAGGAATCTTGAGGAGTTAGTTCAGAGCCCTTCACGGGGAATCCGGCTACACTCTTGTGTTATACGTGGTGTTTAGTTCAAATAGTTTTAGTTTGCATTAAATAGTTTTAATTCCGCATTAATTAACCATTAGATTAGCTAGTCACCTATTCACCCCCCTCTAGGTGATTACAAATTCTTCCAACCATCCACCCAATTTTTCAAATTATCAACAAAACTTTCCCAACCAAGCTCCACAATCTTCCTTCCAGAATTCTCAACTTGAGAGGAGAATGACTAATTTTGAGAAAAACATGAAAAGGTACATGAAGAACCAAGAGTCCCACATGCATGCAATACAGAGGCTAGAGGTTCAAACAAGCCAATTAGCCAATCCTCGAATGAGAGGCTAAAGGGTACTTTGCTCAGTCAGCCAATAACGAATTCTAAGAATTCTCAACAAGCTCATTTGGTTGAGGATCAATCGTTGAATCAATGTAATGTTGTTCATACATTTAGGTCGGGAAAGAAAGTGATAATCAAGTGTCAACATCATCCAATTCCATTCAGCACAATCACCCACAAGCATCTACCTCATCTTGTCCTAATCCTTTCAAATCTGACGAATCTAATAAGGATAAGTCAACCAGTCAGGTGCACAAGCCTGAAAAACACCTAGAGGGGGGGTGAATAGGTGTGAATGCTAATCTAATGATCTTTTTGTATTTTAATTAAATGAGTGATGCAACGATCTCTCAAAACACGACTAAGAGCCGAATACCCCTTGCGAGGTTCTGAACTCCTTCCTCCCAATTCCCCTTAAATGGGTTAGAGGTGCGCAATGCAACCGTGTTGTATTGAGGTGTGATCGATCAATTCCAAGTATGATGATGAAAATGGAATGCTCACAAGATAACACAACAAGTATAGCAAGTAAAGTAAACAACACAAGATTCCACAAGTAGAGGGTTAGTTCTCAAGCAAATAAATTCAAGGCAATATAAAGCAATAGAAATTAAAAGCAAGAAGAACGCAAAGGCAATCGCAAACAAGATGATTTGTTTCGAGGTTCGAGCACACTTGCTCTAGTCCCCGCCTTCACCTCCGTGAAGGGTTTCCACTATCCACCGAGGATGCCTTTACAATTGGGTCTACCGAAGACCGAGCACCGAGCTCCACCGAGTACAAAGGACCTCCACCGAAGAGGTTGCTCCACAAGAAGGAATTACAAGAACAAAGTGATCACAACTTGATCACTACACTTTTCTCAATTTCTTTTACAAACACTCTCACTCCAATTACAACTTCACTATAGAATGAGTATAGAATTTTTTGGCTCTATGAAGTGTGGTGAGAAAACTTCAGTTGTAGAGTGATATAGAGAATCAAACACAACTGAAAAACAAACTTGAAAGAGTAGGAATTGAAGGCTTAAAACAATTTTTCTTTTCTCTTTTGAAAACAACAAAACTTGAGGATTTTTCTAAGTGATATGAAGGAGAGACTTCTCCTCTATTTATAGGGTTGAAAATAAGTTAAAAACATTTTCTTTTCACCTAATTCAACCTGCAAAAGCACCCCAACAACTCTCCAAAAGTCTGTTAAAACAGAAAAAGAAAACAGATTTTCAGAAAATCCCAAAGAGGAAAGAGCCGTTGCTGAGTTGCAGGCTTGGCGGTCGACCGGTCCGGTCGACCGCCAGCCTAGCTGGAACTAGCCGTTGGCTCCCGGTCGACCGGTCCGGTCGACCGACCAAAAAGGAGGAAACAGAGTTTCCTTCTTCCGGTCGACCGGTCCGGTCGACCGAAATTTCCAGAGAGCAGAAGGCTCTCTGTCGGTCGACCGGTCCGGTCGACCGACAGACATGCACAAACAGTGCATGTCCGGACACAACGCCGGTCGACCGGGCCGGTCGACCGATGTTGCCTGAAACTGAATTTCTGGACTGTTTTGAGTTGGAAAAATTTGAGATATAATTTTGTAGAAAATAATTTGTAACATATAGCTAAGTATTATGCAGAAAATAGTTTATAACATGTTTTAAACAAGATTTTCAATGTATATAAAGCTTTGGTACATGTATATAAACTAAGGCATAAAACTTAGAAATAATCTTTTTCAAAATATAGGAAATATTTTGAAGCAAATGTGTGTGCAAATCCTAGAGCCAAATTTCCTACAATCAAACTTTAACATTCTAAAAACTTACAAACTCTAAAAGACTTCAAGGTCTTCAATTGGCTTCTTCATATGATCTTCAATATTGCAACTTGAGCCCAAATTGAAATGTCTTGAGTCCAAAAACTTTGTATTTGAGTGAGAGTACTTCTAGTGTGATGATAAACCTGAAACACACTTAAACAACAATTGTTATTAGTACAAATAACTAATATGTTTTGTAATCATCAAAATACACTAAACAAGGGTGATTGTAACCTTGGGCCAACAATCTCCCCCTTTTTGATGATGACAAAACATATAGTTATTAAACAAATAAAGAGAGGGAAAAGAAGCTTGGAAAGCTCCCCCTCAAACAATGCTATGTATCTATCATGAATATGAAAAACTATGAAATCATACATAAAGCATTTGAAAAAGTCATCACCATAAATTTTGTTAAGGAAAACCAAATAATGTCAAGGAAAACCAAATAATGAACAAACTTATTATTTTTCAAATGTCTAAGTATACAAACTAGTATATTTTTCTCTCAACAATTTAAATCAACTTATATTCTTTTTCTCCAAACTTATATATTTTTCTCCCCCTTTTTGTCATACATCAAAAAGGGTTAAAACATATCAAAACACAAACATATCAAAACAAAAATATTTTAAGAATCAATCATACATACATTCAACTCACCACAAATAAATGAAAATCTTGCATAATCTAAAGGTTTAGTGAAAATATCGGCAAGTTGAAAATCGGTAGAAACATAGTCAATATCAATATCACCTTTCTCATAATGATCTCTAAGAAAGTGATACCTAATGTCAATGTGCTTGGTTTTACTATGTTGATTAGCATTTTTGGTCATGTGAATTGTACTAGTATTATCACAAAAAATATTAACATGATCAAAATGTAAATCATAGTCAAGGAGAGTATGTTTCATCCAAAGAACTTGTGCACAACAAGCTCCGGCTGCAACATACTCCGCCTCGGCGGTTGATAGGGCTACCGAATTTTGCTTTTTGGAAGACCAAGATACAAGACAATTACCTAAGAATTGACATGTTCCACTTGTGCTCTTCCTATCTACCCTACAACCCGCATAGTCGGCATCCGAAAAACTCTTCATTTCAAATAATCCGGTTTTAGGATACCACAAACCCAAATCAATTGTGCCCTTAAGATACCTAATTATGCGTTTTACCGCTATTAAGTGTGATTCCTTAGGACATGATTGAAAACGTGCACATAAACAAACGGAAAACATGATATCCGGCCTACTAGCCGTCAAATAAAGCAAACTACCAATCATGCTTCTATAAAGTTTAATGTCTACACTTTTACCTTGTTCATCCTTGTCAAGCTTGGTAGTTGTTGCCATGGGAGTTTTGCTTACTTTTGATCCTTCAAGCCCGAATCTCTTGATTAGTTCCTTTGTGTACTTGGCTTGATTTATGAAGATCCCATCCTTCCTTTGCTTGATTTGGAGTCCAAGGAAATAGTTGAGTTCCCCCATCATAGACATTTCAAATTCATCCTTCATGCATGACTCAAAAACTTTGCAAAGAGATTCATTAGTAGAACCAAAAATAATATCATCTACATAAATTTGCACAATAAGAATATCCTTTTCTACATGTTTTGTAAACAATGTTGTGTCAATTTTACCTTTCTTAAAACCATTGGAAATCAAAAATGAAGACAATCTTTCATACCAAGCCCTAGGGGCTTGTTTTAAACCATAAAGAGCTTTATCTAATTTAAAAACAAAATCCGGATGTGTAGGATCAACAAACCCGGGGGGTTGTTCAACATACACTTCCTCTTCAATAAAACCATTTAGAAAAGCACTTTTAACATCCATTTGAAATAATTTGAAATCTTTATATGAGGCAAATGCTAGTGTCATCCGTATGGCTTCAAGCCGTGCTACGGGTGCAAAGGTTTCTTCAAAATCGATCCCTTCGATTTGAGTGTAACCTTGGGCAACTAACCTAGCCTTGTTTCTAACTACATTACCCGATTCATCCAACTTGTTCTTAAAGATCCACTTAGTACCAATTGTTGGTCTATCGTGGGGCCTAGGAACAAGGTGCCAAACTTGGTTGCGCTCAAATTGATTGAGCTCCTCTTGCATAGCTAGCAACCAATATGAATCGGCTTCGGCCTCTAGGACATTTTTAGGTTCTATGTGTGAAATAAATGCAAAGTGGCCACAATAATCTTGAATTTTAGAACGAGTAGTTACCCCTTTAGATACTTCACCTATGACGAGGTCCTTGGGATGATGAGGGTTGAATCTCCAATCCTTAGGTAGTGGTTGGGTAGGCTCCACCTCATTTGTTTGATGTTCATTTCCTTGGGCCTCTTCCACTTTGGCTTCACTTCCATCATCATCCTTTGGCTTGTCTCCCATGGTAGAAGCATCCTCCAAGGTGACTTTCTCCAAGCCTTCATGCAAAGCATCTATTTCTACAACATTCTTAACAAACTTGTTAGATTCCTCAAACTTAACATAAATAGACTCTTCAATAGTCAATGAAGATCTAATGAAAACTCTATAAGCTTTACTAGTGTTTGAGTAACCTACAAAAATAGCCTCATAAGATCTAGCATCAAACTTTCCTAAATTATCTTTTGTGTTTAAAACAAAACATTTGCAACCAAAAACTTTAAAATAGGAAACATTAGGTTTTCTAGAAAAATACATTTCAAAAGAAGTTTTAGTTGTATTTTTACACAAGAAAACACGATTTGATATGTAGCATGATGTATTAACGGCCTCGGCCCACAAATAATGTGGTAGACCGTATTCACTTAGCATTGTCCTAGCCATCTCTTGTAATGTTCTATTTTTCCGTTCAACTACTCCATTTTGTTGTGGAGTTCTAGGACAAGAAAGTTCATGCTTTATTCCATGTTCATCACAAAAAGTGGTAAAGGGTTGGTTAATGAATTCACCTCCTCTATCACTTCTTATTCTCAAAATCAAAGAATCCTTTTCTTTTTCAACTCTTTTCTTAAAAGTTTGGAAATACGAAAATGCTTGGTTTTTATGTTCAAGAAAGAAAACCCATGTAAATCTTGAAAAATCATCAACTAAAACATAAGCAAATCTATTCCCACTTAGACTTTTGGTTTGTGTTGGGCCAAATAGATCCATATGGATTAATTCCAAAGGACGTGATGTCATGATATCCTTAATTGACTTGAAAGAAGACTTAGTTTGTTTCCCAAATTGACATGAGTCACAAACTCGGTCCTTTTCAAAATTCAATGAAGGAATACCTTTCACCATTTCCTTTGAATTTAATCTAGAAATATGATCAAAAGAAATATGCCCTAATCTCCTATGCCACAACCAAGAGTCATCATCGAGGGCTTTTAAACAAGTAATATTACAAGACATATTTAACATATCAATCATATAAACATTGCTTTCACGAAAACCGGAAAATACACAAACATTAGAAGTTCTATCAATTACTCTACAAGAAACATTATCAAAAACAACATCAAAACCTTTATCACAAAGTTGACTAACACTCAAGAGATTATGCTTGAGGCCATCAACTAAAACTACATTTTCAATTAAAGGAGAGGTGCCAAGTTTTACATTACCAATACCGATGATTTTACCCTTGGCGTCATCTCCGAAGGTGACGGTGCCACCTTCATGATATCTTGATAGGGTTGCAAAGTTGTTGATGTCCCAAGTCATGTGCCTTGAGCAACCGCTATCAAGATACCACAAACCTCTACGTCTTTGGGCTTTGGAAAGTACCTACATCATTTAAAATAATTGTTGACTTTGGTACCCAAACTTTCTTGGGTCCTTGAAAGTTAGTGCTACGAACCCAAACATTATGATGTGATGCACTTAGTCTATCATAACAAAAATTAGCTAAGTGTCCTTTCCGCCCACAATGTGAACATGAGTACACTTTTCTATACATAAATGCATGATGTGTAGTAGTGTGAGCATGCTTTTGGGGTTTGCCATGTTGTTTAGGTTGTGTAGCATGAACATGAACATGAGCATTTTTCTTTGGGGCTTGTTTCTTAGGAAACATAGCCTCAATCCTTTTCTTATCAAATTCACAATTTTTCAAAACAACACTTAATGAGTCTAATCTTTCCTTAAGCATGGAAACTTCATTAGAATCAATTAGTGGGGCCTTACCATTGCAAGAAGTCTTATATTTTTCAAAATCATTTTTAGTAGTGGTCAAGGTGGAAACTAAATTATCCTTTTCTTTTGTAAGAGTAAAAACTTGATGACTTAAAGATTCATTTTCCTTCTTCATTTTTAAATACTTTTTCTTTAAGAAATCATAGTTTTGTGACAACTCAACAAAAGCTTCTTCTAACTCATCCATAGAAAGTTCATCATTATGAGAAGGGGAAGAGGTTACCTTGCTTGTGCTTTCATTTGCCATGAAGCACATGTTGGCGGTGTCGATCTCTTCTTCGGATTCGGTCTCCGAATCCCAAGTTGCCTTCATAGCCTTCTTCTTGTATGGCTTCTTTGATGTGGAGGGCTTTGCTTTGTCCGGACACTCCGCAACTATGTGTCCCGGTTTTTGGCAATTGAAGCACACAATCTTCCTTTCTTCTTTGCCTCCTTGCCATCTTCTTCTACCTTGGTACTTCGCCTTGTTGTACATCCTCCGGACATTCTTAACAAGGAGTGAGAGCTCCTCATCATCTTCTTCTTCATCATCTTCATCGGAGTGTGTAGCTTGACTCTTGAAGGCGATGGTCTTCTTCTTGGTAGGAGCCATGTCCTCCCTTGCTTTCCTTTCCATCTCATGGGTTTTGAGGTTCCCAATGAGACCTATGAGCTCCATCTCTTCATTGTCGTTGAGTTCCTTCAAGGTTGTAGCTTTCACTTCCCATGAAGGAGGAAGAGCCCGGATGATCTTCCTTACTCTTTGATCATTGTTGATATCTTCACCTAAGGAAGAGAGTCCATTAGTAATCTTGGTAAATCTTGTAACCATATCATCTATGGTTTCATTTTCTTGCATGCAAAATGTTTCATATTGAGACCTAAGAAGGTCAATCTTAGCCTTCTTTACTTGTGAGGTCCCCTCATGAGTGACTATCAAGTGTGACCAAATCTCATATGCGGATTTGCAATGTATAACCCTAGATATGTCATCATCATTAAGGGCTTGTAGAAGTGCATAGTGAGCTTTGGCATTGGCATCGAATTCCTTAGTCTCTATTTCGGACCAAGTGGATTCGTCACCGGGGGGTACACTAAAGGACTTAGTCACGGCCTTTGCAACTCGGCTACCTAGAGATTGCAAAAACACGGTCATCTTAACCTTCCATATGGGAAAGTTAAGTCCATCAAACTTAGGAGGGGTTTTAATTCCATCGGCCATTTTTACTATATGAATATGAATGAAATGATTAGCAAATTAGGATCTTCTCTAAGGTGGTTAAACCAAATCCTAGAGTCCAAGCTCTGATACCAATTGAAAAACACCTAGAGGGGGGTGAATAGGTGTGAATGCTAATCTAATGATCTTTTTGTATTTTAATTAAATGAGTGATGCAACGATCTCTCAAAACACGACTAAGAGCCGAATACCCCTTGCGAGGTTCTGAACTCCTTCCTCCCAATTCCCCTTAAATGGGTTAGAGGTGCGCAATGCAACCGTGTTGTATTGAGGTGTGATCGATCAATTCCAAGTATGATGATGAAAATGGAATGCTCACAAGATAACACAACAAGTATAGCAAGTAAAGTAAACAACACAAGATTCCACAAGTAGAGGGTTAGTTCTCAAGCAAATAAATTCAAGGCAATATAAAGCAATAGAAATTAAAAGCAAGAAGAACGCAAAGGCAATCGCAAACAAGATGATTTGTTTCGAGGTTCGAGCACACTTGCTCTAGTCCCCGCCTTCACCTCCGTGAAGGGTTTCCACTATCCACCGAGGATGCCTTTACAATTGGGTCTACCGAAGACCGAGCACCGAGCTCCACCGAGTACAAAGGACCTCCACCGAAGAGGTTGCTCCACAAGAAGGAATTACAAGAACAAAGTGATCACAACTTGATCACTACACTTTTCTCAATTTCTTTTACAAACACTCTCACTCCAATTACAACTTCACTATAGAATGAGTATAGAATTTTTTGGCTCTATGAAGTGTGGTGAGAAAACTTCAGTTGTAGAGTGATATAGAGAATCAAACACAACTGAAAAACAAACTTGAAAGAGTAGGAATTGAAGGCTTAAAACAATTTTTCTTTTCTCTTTTGAAAACAACAAAACTTGAGGATTTTTCTAAGTGATATGAAGGAGAGACTTCTCCTCTATTTATAGGGTTGAAAATAAGTTAAAAACATTTTCTTTTCACCTAATTCAACCTGCAAAAGCACCCCAACAACTCTCCAAAAGTCTGTTAAAACAGAAAAAGAAAACAGATTTTCAGAAAATCCCAAAGAGGAAAGAGCCGTTGCTGAGTTGCAGGCTTGGCGGTCGACCGGTCCGGTCGACCGCCAGCCTAGCTGGAACTAGCCGTTGGCTCCCGGTCGACCGGTCCGGTCGACCGACCAAAAAGGAGGAAACACAGTTTCCTTCTTCCGGTCGACCGGTCCGGTCGACCGAAATTTCCAGAGAGCAGAAGGCTCTCTGTCGGTCGACCGGTCCGGTCGACCGACAGACATGCACAAACAGTGCATGTCCGGACACAACGCCGGTCGACCGGGCCGGTCGACCGATGTTGCCTGAAACTGAATTTCTGGACTGTTTTGAGTTGGAAAAATTTGAGATATAATTTTGTAGAAAATAATTTGTAACATATAGCTAAGTATTATGCAGAAAATAGTTTATAACATGTTTTAAACAAGATTTTCAATGTATATAAAGCTTTGGTACATGTATATAAACTAAGGCATAAAACTTAGAAATAATCTTTTTCAAAATATAGGAAATATTTTGAAGCAAATGTGTGTGCAAATCCTAGAGCCAAATTTCCTACAATCAAACTTTAACATTCTAAAAACTTACAAACTCTAAAAGACTTCAAGGTCTTCAATTGGCTTCTTCATATGATCTTCAATATTGCAACTTGAGCCCAAATTGAAATGTCTTGAGTCCAAAAACTTTGTATTTGAGTGAGAGTACTTCTAGTGTGATGATAAACCTGAAACACACTTAAACAACAATTGTTATTAGTACAAATAACTAATATGTTTTGTAATCATCAAAATACACTAAACAAGGGTGATTGTAACCTTGGGCCAACAATCTCCCCCTTTTTGATGATG
Organism: Agave tequilana; assembly: GCA_038442645.1. Classification (NCBI taxonomy): domain Eukaryota; kingdom Viridiplantae; phylum Streptophyta; class Magnoliopsida; order Asparagales; family Asparagaceae; genus Agave; species Agave tequilana. Next base: position 134,993 of record JAVJIF010007345.1, on the reverse strand, counting down.
ACAAAACATATAGTTATTAAACAAATAAAGAGAGGGAAAAGAAGCTTGGAAAGCTCCCCCTCAAACAATGCTATGTATCTATCATGAATATGAAAAACTATGAAATCATACATAAAGCATTTGAAAAAGTCATCACCATAAATTTTGTTAAGGAAAACCAAATAATGTCAAGGAAAACCAAATAATGAACAAACTTATTATTTTTCAAATGTCTAAGTATACAAACTAGTATATTTTTCTCTCAACAATTTAAATCAACTTATATTCTTTTTCTCCAAACTTATATATTTTTCTCCCCCTTTTTGTCATACATCAAAAAGGGTTAAAACATATCAAAACACAAACATATCAAAACAAAAATATTTTAAGAATCAATCATACATACATTCAACTCACCACAAATAAATGAAAATCTTGCATAATCTAAAGGTTTAGTGAAAGCAGTACAAGAATACCTCTAGAATACGGAGACGTTATGGCGACGTACATACGCAAGGTGAAAACAACCTCACGCGTACGTTAAGCCTCAGTACAGTACAATACCTCCATATAGATCTGAGGTCCAGCATGAAAGCAGTACAAGAATACCTGCAGAAAGAGGTCAGCGATCATAACAGATATGAAAACAAGGATAAATAAGATAACAGAAATAAAACACTAAAATACCTATAACAAGTACAACTATACATGTAGCAGGCAGGTCATGTCAAAGTCATGTCATTTATACAATAGTAGCGATCAGTACCACTTGCTATTTTAATTACCCTCTTCCAGTGTCCCATACCACTGGCGGCTCATACTGAAGCCCGCACCCCAGTCGAACCCATCCGGACATGGCCTACGGGTACCATTATCCAAACGAGAGAGTAATCAAATAACAAATGTTCCCGATGTCACTATCGTGTATACTATTTTATTATGTTAATTGGAAACCCATGGTCGAGGAGTTCTTATCGGGTGGATGTATCCCGTGCATACCCGGGATCACGGCCTTAAACAGATCCCTGGCTGCTGAGACCAGGGCCAGCCCGCTAGAGCTGTAACATGTAACATGAGTAACAGATGGTAGCCAGCACTACCCGGTCCCCTGCAGTGGGACCTCAATATGGATCCAGTACATTCACCCGATAAGATCTAGTCAACCGTCAAGTCTCCCCCATACCCAAGTTATCTTTATGATCTGATATGTGATATGTCAAGTATACAATGTAACAAGAACAATTACAGTACATGGTACGGGTAACATGATTACTGGACCTGAGCTCTGTTGATAGCATAGAACAATATCACGAGAATCAGGAACAATATAACATGAACAAGATATCATGAACAATATACCGGGAAACGGGAACAATAGATGTGGGATTCTAGAGGTGGCCCCCGTGGCTTGGATCCACGTGGCACTTAGTTCCACACATCGCATATCAACAGCAGTCATGTCCAGTAACGGGAATATCCATATCATGTCCGGTATCGGGAATATCCATATCAGTAACAGGTAACAATCCTATAACATGAATACAGTAACATGAAATAATAATACATGTAACATGAACGGGGATCCATATGTCAAGAATAGAACAATAATACATGTAGCATGAACGGGGATCTATATGACAAGAATAGAGAAACCATACAGGCATGTGTAACCATAATATGTAAACATAACATAAATGTGTATGATGATCATGCTAATATGAAATGTAGTAGTCCGTGCATGGTTATATCCGTGTATCAGTGGAACCTATATGTGTAGCAATATATCGGTGTATCACTCGTATATGTCCTAACAGTGATCCGTGTATACAATAATATCATGTCCGTCTCTTAAACTACGGTAGCCATGTAAGGATGATAGCAGTGCAGGAAATAACAGTATCTCGCATTCGTGTATAACGACGGTGTAGTGTCCTAGCGTACCTGTAGAGCAGTATGTAAGGTAACTGTGTCACGATGCATGACATAATAGGGTCCAAGCCTATGGGGCTATGGTGGGCCGGGTGTCAGTGGTACAGGAACGGGACATACTCGAGATCAGTCAGGCATTTACTAAATACCGTGTTTATTACAGTGTTTTAATATTGTTTACCAATTAGGATATACCGGATCATGTTTTATATCAAGAAGTCAATCAAGTGCAATTAATAGACTAAAAGATAATTTATAAAATAAAAACACTCACAAACTGGTCATGAGAAGATAGCTCTCTTTCCCACGATCGCAACGAATCCAGAATCGTTCAAATCGGAGTTCGGATGCTCCCGATATCGCCCGAATATGAAAAGGAATAAAAGAGGGTTAAATATGTAAATAAACATAATTCAAATGCAATTAATAAAATGTCACAGGGGTTTTCTGACAAAATTACCTTAACGGGTTCGGGTCGCCCGCGGGTCGGGTTTGGATCCAATACCCAAACCCACAACTTAACTTATTGGTTAAAGGGTTAACGGGTTAACGGGTTTGGGTAATTGGGTTTCCCATTAACTCAAAAGGGTTATTGGGTTTGGGTTCTACCCAAACCCAATAAGGAGGAGCAGCAGCAGCAGCCTAGGCTGCTGCTTGCTCGGGTGCGGGCCGGCCGGCCAGCACAGCTGGCCGGTGGCGGCGACCGGCCTGCCGGCGGCGATCCCGGTCGCCGGCGACGGTCAGGGCTCCGGCCTCAGAGAGAGAGAGAGAGAGAGTGAGAGGGAAACTGAGGATAAGAAAAAGAAGAGAAAAGAAGAAGAAGGAGAAGAAGAAAGAGAAGGGGGGTGGCCTGCGGGGTTGCGGCGGGCGGCGGCGGGCGGCGAGCTGGCCTGGCCGCTGGCGGCGGTCAGGCCCCCGCCCCTTGTGGTTGGGTCTGCAGAGAGGGAGAGAGGGGAAGATGGTGAGAGAGTTAGAGAGAGAGAGAGAGAGAGTATTGAGAGAGAGAGAGAGTTTTTGAGTGAGAGTTAGAGAGAGAGGGAGGTTTTAAATAAGAGGAGGGAGGAGAGGCGGTTGGATGAGTCAAAGGAAGTGGGAACTGTGGAGAAGAACGGAGAAGAAGGATGAGAGAGAAAAAGAAAAGAAAGGAAAAAGTTTAAATAAAATATTATTTAAATATTGGCCCAAAATGTGACCAGTTCCGAACAGTGCCCAAAAATTACAGAAAATAGAGAAAAATATCCTGAGACGTAATATGAAAACGATTTACAGAAATTCTATCCGGTTTACAAATTAAAAATCTCAGAAGTTGTCGCCGATACGGGCGACACCGGTTTGGCTGGATTTTCGATAAATTCTGAAAAATTTCCAAAAATACCCGAACGTAGAAAATACGATTCTAAGATACACGGTGAAAGCGGATTCTCAAAATACAACTCTGTTTGTGAAATAAAAATCGGAAGGCCGGTTATCGGTATCGGTCGACACCGACTACGGAGATTTCCCAAAATAATCCAGAAAATTCCAGAAAAATCCTGAAAAATCTCAAATATTAGAAAATGATTTTTGAAACTGAAATCAGATCAATCGAAATACTACAGAGGTTAAATCAAATTTGTATGTCGTATCGCGTACAGATACGGTGATACGTACACCGAGGATCAGGGTGTTACATTTCTCCCCACCTTACAAAAAATTGCGTCCTCGCAATTTCAATCAGGTGTGAGAACAAGATTTTCAACCCCAAGGCCGAAATGTTACGGGTCCACGACTTTTCCGCTGCGCACTCTGATATCTAGAAGGAACTCGGGACAGAGAAATATGGTAGTGAACTACTCCTAACGGATGGGAAACAAGACGATACAAGGAAAGTGAGAAGGAAATCGGAAGTTCTGGTAGATAACTGGAAGGAAGGAAGGAATACAAATGAGTCAAGTAATGAATTATCAAGGTCATGGTATTCTTGTACTCGTTGCTGGAATCCCCAAATTCAGATACAGATCAGTTAATCTGAACCTAATTGTACTGCTGGTAAGAGCCCGAGTATGGACCCAGGTGGTTACCCACACCAGGTGTGAACCTAAGCTCTGATACCACTATGTAACGCCCCGATCCCAAGGATACGGAGACGTTATGGCGACGTACATACGCAAGGTGAAAACAACCTCACGCGTACGTTAAGCCTCAGTACAGTACAATACCTCCATATAGATCTGAGGTCCAGCATGAAAGCAGTACAAGAATACCTGCAGAAAGAGGTCAGCGATCATAACAGATATGAAAACAAGGATAAATAAGATAACAGAAATAAAGCACTAAAATACCTATAACAAGTACAACTATACATGTAGCAGGCAGGTCATGTCAAAGTCATGTCATTTATACAATAGTAGCGATCAGTACCACTTGCTATTTTAATTACCCTCTTCCAGTGTCCCATACCACTGGCGGTTCATACTGAAGCCCGCACCCCAGTCGAACCCATCTGGACATGGCCTACGGGTACCATTATCCAAACGAGAGAGTAATCAAATAACAAATGTTCCCGATGTCACTATCGTGTATACTATTTTATTATGTTAATTGGAACCCATGGTCGAGGAGTTCTTATCGGGTGGATGTATCCCGTGCATACCCGGGATCACGGCCTTAAACAGATCCCTGGCTGCTGAGACCAGGGCCAGCCCGCTAGAGCTGTAACATGTAACATGAGTAACAGATGGTAGCCAGCACTACCCGGTCCCCTGCAGTGGGACCTCAATATGGATCCAGTACATTCACCCGATAAGATCTAGTCAACCGTCAAGTCTCCCCCATACCCAAGTTATCTTTATGATCTGATATGTGATATGTCAAGTATACAATGTAACAAGAACAATTACAGTACATGGTACGGGTAACATGATTACTGGACCTGAGCTCTGTTGATAGCATAGAACAATATCACGAGAATCAGGAACAATATAACATGAACAAGATATCATGAACAATATACCGGGAAACGGGAACAATAGATGTGGGATTCTAGAGGTGGCCCCCGTGGCTTGGATCCACGTGGCACTTAGTTCCACACATCGCATATCAACAGCAGTCATGTCCAGTAACGGGAATATCCATATCATGTCCGGTATCGGGAATATCCATATCAGTAACAGGTAACAATCCTATAACATGAATACAGTAACATGAAATAATAATACATGTAACATGAACGGGGATCCATATGTCAAGAATAGAACAATAATACATGTAGCATGAACGGGGATCTATATGACAAGAATAGAGAAACCATACAGGCATGTGTAACCATAATATGTAAACATAACATAAATGTGTATGATGATCATGCTAATATGAAATGTAGTAGTCCGTGCATGGTTATATCCGTGTATCAGTGGAACCTATATGTGTAGCAATATATCGGTGTATCACTCGTATATGTCCTAACAGTGATCCGTGTATACAATAATATCATGTCCGTCTCTTAAACTACGGTAGCCATGTAAGGATGATAGCAGTGCAGGAAATAACAGTATCTCGCATTCGTGTATAACGACGGTGTAGTGTCCTAGCGTACCTGTAGAGCAGTATGTAAGGTAACTGTGTCACGATGCATGACATAATAGGGTCCAAGCCTATGGGGCTATGGTGGGCCGGGTGTCAGTGGTACAGGAACGGGACATACTCGAGATCAGTCAGGCATTTACTAAATACCGTGTTTATTACAGTGTTTTAATATTGTTTACCAATTAGGATATACCGGATCATGTTTTATATCAAGAAGTCAATCAAGTGCAATTAATAGACTAAAAAGATAATTTATAAAATAAAAACACTCACAAACTGGTCATGAGAAGATAGCTCTCTTTCCCACGATCGCAACGAATCCAGAATCGTCCAAATCGGAGTTCGGATGCTCCCGATATCGCCCGAATATGAAAGGAATAAAAGAGGGTTAAATATGTAAATAAACATAATTCAAATGCAATTAATAAAATGTCACAGGGGGTTTTCTGACAAAATTACCTTAACGGGTTCGGGTCGCCCGCGGGTCGGGTTTGGATCCAATACCCAAACCCACAACTTAACTTATTGGTTAAAGGGTTAACGGGTTAACGGGTTTGGGTAATTGGGTTTCCCATTAACTCAAAAGGGTTATTGGGTTTGGGTTCTACCCAAACCCAATAAGGAGGAGCAGCAGCAGCAGCCTAGGCTGCTGCTTGCTCGGGTGCGGGCCGGCCGGCCAGCACAGCTGGCCGGTGGCGGCGACCGGCCTGCCGGCGGCGATCCCGGTCGCCGGCGACGGTCAGGGCTCCGGCCTCAGAGAGAGAGAGAGAGAGTGAGAGGGAAACTGAGGATAAGAAAAAGAAGAGAAAAGAAGAAGAAGGAGAAGAAGAAAGAGAAGGGGGGTGGCCTGCGGGGTTGCGGCCGGCGGCGGCGGGCGGCGAGCTGGGCTGGAGCGCGGCCGCCGGCGACGGCGGGCGGCGAGCTGGCCTGGCCGCTGGCGGCGGTCAGGCCCCGCCCCTTGTGGTTGGGTCTGCAGAGAGAGAGAGAGGGAAGATGGTGAGAGAGTTAGAGAGAGAGAGAGAGAGAGTATTGAGAGAGAGAGAGTTTTTGAGTGAGAGTTAGAGAGAGAGGGAGGTTTTAAATAAGAGGAGGGAGGAGAGGCGGTTGGATGAGTCAAAGGAAGTGGGAACTGTGGAGAAGAACGGAGAAGAAGGATGAGAGAGAAAAAGAAAAGAAAGGAAAAGTTTAAATAAAATATTATTTAAATATTGGCCCAAAATGTGACCAGTTCCGAACAGTGCCCAAAAATTACAGAAAATAGAGAAAAATATCCTGAGACGTAATATGAAAACGATTTACAGAAATTCTATCCGGTTTACAAATTAAAAATCTCAGAAGTTGTCGCCGATACGGGCGACACCGGTTTGGCTGGATTTTCGATAAATTCTGAAAAATTTCCAAAAATACCGAACGTAGAAAATACGATTCTAAGATACACGGTGAAAGCAGATTCTCAAAATACAACTCTGTTTGTGAAATAAAAATCGGAAGGCCGGTTATCGGTATCGGTCGACACCGACTACGGAGATTTCCCAAATAATCCAGAAAATTCCAGAAAAATCCTGAAAAATCTCAAATATTAGAAAATGATTTTTGAAACTGAAATCAGATCAATCGAAATACTACAGAGGTTAAATCAAATTTGTATGTCGTATCGCGTACAGATACGGTGATACGTACACCGAGGATCAGGGTGTTACAGTTTTATTCCTTACTTGAAGGATTTCGTACTAGTTTACAAATTATTCATATAACTAGTTACGGTATTCTTCATTTTGGTAGAGTTTTTCAAACATACTTTAATTTTCAAACCTATTTTTGAAACACCCCTACCTTCCCACGGCGGTTGGATGGGAGACCATGCCATGTATACCCTTCTTGAATATCTTTTAAACTTGTGCATGAATGGGTGGTTGTTATATGAGATATACACTTGATCATTATTGTTATTTCAATTGGTATCATTGAATTCTTTCAATTGGTATCAATTTTGACCTTTCTTGTATACTCATATATGTTTGTATGTATGCCTTCAATTTCAAGAATATCAATTTCAATTGGTATCTATTTTTTCATACATATATACATTTTGTTTTTGCTAAGCTTGAGCTTCAACTTTGTTTCAATTGATTAGTTTTCAATTGGTATTCATATACAAGCTTATGCAATGTTTCTTTTGGTATTTCATAAAGGGGGAAAAAGTTGTATCTCATCTTTCAATTAGTATTTATTTTTCACTCCCATACTTTATGATTGAAAATTTCAAATTGGTATCATATGTTCAAAATGAAAATTATTTACAATTGGTATCAAAATTTTTGTTTAGACAATTCAAAATTTATTATGTTTAATTTCAATTGGTATCAAAATTTTCATGTGTTTTGCTTAAAATTGGTATCAATATTTTTTGTTTACTTTCAATTGGTATCAAAATGTTACTTTGACATATTTTCAATTGGTACCTTAATTGATTGTCACCCCTATGTGGTTTTTGCTTTTGTTTTAGACAAAGGGGGGAGAAAAATTTATTGATTTGGTTTTGCTTTTACCCCTTATTGATGAGTGTTTCTTTGTATTAAAAAGGGGGAGAAGATTTTGTTTTGTTTTGATTTTTACCCCTTTATTGATGATTGATAAAAAGGGGGAGAATTATTTGAGAAGTTTTATATATGCATGTTTATGTTTTGCATATATTAAGTTTAGTTTAGTTTAATTTTAATTGGTATCTAGAGCATATTTTATTTTTAAACATTTCATTGGTATCTAGAGCCATTATTGTTTATGCATGATTATGCATTATCATTCATTGCATATTTATATTTATTTATTTTATGCATGAATTAAGGGGGAGCTTCTTTGAAGCTTAACTTTGATCCATGCATATATAACTCCATGAGTTTTGTCATCATCAAAAGGGGAGATTGTTGGCCCAGAGGCCTTCCACTCTAGTTTGATGATGATTAACTCATGTAGTTATGTGTACTAATAATCTTGTGATTTTAGTTTCAGATCATTAATCAAGTTATTAGTAGGTGATTAGCTTCAACAAGATGATTTGGAAGCTTTCACATGTTGATTCAAGAGCCCGAGCGTCAAAGATGATATATAGCACTTGCTCGGTGGATCAAGGAGTTTTGGATCGAGTCGGCTTGGAGACGGCGCTCTACAAGAAGACTTCGGTACCATAGTTTAGTTTTGTGTTTAGATCCAAATTGTAAAGATTAGAATAGTATGATATGCTCAAGTTCACAACACACACGTTTCATGTTTTGGTTTTCGGTTTTTGGTTTAACCGATCTTGGTTTGCATGAATAGATATTATATCAAAACAAGTTTACATGGTTTAATGTATATTAGATTTGTTCTATATACATGCATGCTTTAACTATTTAGACAAACTTAGTTTGATAGTCTATTTCATGTGTTTTATGTTTTGGTATTTCTAACAAAACATACTTTTGGAATTAATGTCAAAAACATGGATATATATATGTTTCATGTATATAGGATTTCTATCCATATGCATCATGCCTAAATATTGTTTAATATCATGTTTTTGTATTTGGATGAGTTTTGGACAAAATGTATTTTCTATTCAAAAATCCAAGTTTTAGAAAATACAGATTTTGGTTTTTGGTGAAAATAATAAGACACAAAAATGTTTTAAAATGTTTGTTATTTGTGATGAAATTTCTATCACATGTTTATATTTCAATATAAAATGTCAAAACAATTTTGTGTAATTTTCACAAGTTTTTATGGATATATTAGATTAATTTTTACCCAGTTTTTCTGACCCAGAACTGGCTGACAGGCCAAGTCGGCCGACCGCACGATCGACCGTACCAAGGGCCGGTCGACCGTGCGGTCGACCGACGTGCACAGAGCTGTGCACGTTGGGCAGCCCAGTGGGCCAGTCGACCGGGCGGTCGACCGTAACTGAGAGCAGTGCTTTCTGTTTATTTCGATCGACCGGGCGGTCGACCGGTAGTTGCCAACGGTCAAAATCCGACCGTTGGACGGTCGACCGACCGGTCGACCGGTAGGGCATTTTTGGCAGGATCTGAAAATCACCTAGAGGGGGGTGAATAGGTGATGATGCTAATCAAAGGGCAATTTAAAAATTTAAAGTTACAACAATCACCAATCAAGAATCACAAGATGAATGCAAGCAATTAAGTATGACAATGAATATGATGAGCAATTAATAAGTGCAAGCAAAGTAGAGTGAGGAGTGTAAGAACAAGAAAAGTAAACCAATCGCAAACACAAGGATATGTTATCGAGGTTCGAGCACCCAGCTCTACTCCCCGCCTTCCCCAGAAGGATTCCGACCACTTCCACTATCACAAAGATCTCAAATACAATGGAGTACCCAACTCCTACAATCTCAAGTACAAGTAATTTCCTTGGTAGTCAAAAGACCACAAACTCTCTCTTTCAAATATCTCTTCCCTTACAAAGGTCCTTAGAGAATATTGAGTAGGAATGAAGCTCTTGTTGTAAGTGAAGAAAGAAAAATTAAATCAGAGAGTATTTGAAAACCCTTCAGAAAATCAGTGAGAAATTCAGCACAAAAACCAAGAAACAAGTCTCTTTTGAAAGTCTTAAACTTTTGAATTTTCTAGCAAAAATTGTTGTAACCAATCTCTCCCCAAACACCCCTATTTATAAGAGAGGGCTAGGGTTTAGGGATAAAACATAATTACTGATGTTTAGGAGGTAATTAGATCAAAATATATCCTTAAACGAATTTTTAAACATAAAAGACAAAAATAAACAGCTCACTTAAAATCTGCCCGTTACTGTTCAACGGACACATCGGTCGACTGGGCCGGTCGACCGGTAGTTCAAAAATTTGACCGTTATAGGCCAGCGGTCGACCGACCCGGTCGACTGAGAAAACCTGTGAGCAAAAATAATATCTCGGTCGACCGCCCCGGTCGACTGGCAGACATGCACACGGATACGTGCATCTGCCAGGACCGCGGTCGACTGGTCCGGTCGACCGGACCAGACTGACACAGACTCGGTCGACTGCACCGGTCGACCGGATTAGGTCAAAATCAATTTTAGAAAAGAAAACAAAGAGGATTTTGATTTTAACAAAAATACTTTTGAACAGGGAATAGTATAAAATATAAAGATGTATCTGTAGGCAAAAACTTGTAGGCAAAATATTTTTGTATAATTTATAAGAAATTATTTTTGGAATGAGCATGTGCGCAAAAACGTGTGTGATAGAGCTTCAAACCTATCCACTATTCTTTAACATACTATAAACTGAAAATAAATTACATGAAGACTTCTTGTGCTATCTTCAAGTCTTTGAGCCATCCAATGCCTTGCTAGAGCCTTCTCTTCTATGATCCTTCCTTGATGTGCAATTTGCCTTCCTTACTTTGTGGAACTTAGAAGTTCTTGCAATAGCTAAGCGAATGGTCTCTAAACATGGTACAAACCTGAAACTTATCTTGAATAGACTCATTAGTACCAAATAGCACTAATTTGGTTTGTCATCATCAAAACACAAAACAATTGGAGAGTGTAACCTCTTGGGCCAACAATCTCCCCCTTTTTGATGATGACAAAACAAATAGGCTATTAACAAAAATATAGGGAGGAGAAAACTCCCCCTCAAATTATGTTATACATAAAACACAAGAATATGCTCTAGATACCAATAATTGAAATGATGCACCAATTATTGAAACTAATTAAAACAAATATATAAAACACAAAAATTTCTCTTGATACCAAAAATACCAAAACAACTAAAACACAAGAATACCAAAATACCAAAACAACTAAAACACAAGAATTCATAAAACCAAAACATATAAATTCATAAAACTTATTTTTTGTCCATGTAAACTTATTCTCCCCCTTTTTGTCATACATCAAAAAGGGTTAAGAAAAACATGTCTATTCAATAATACAAACATTAAGTTCTCCACAAATAAACGAAAATCTAGCAAAATCAAGAGGTTTAGTGAAAATATCGGCTAGTTGTAAATCCGTGGAAACATAATCAATATCTATATCACCTTTCTCAAAATGATCTCTAAGAAAGTGATATCTAATCTCAATGTGCTTGGTCTTACTATGTTGATTTGCATTTTTGGTCATGTGTATAGTACTAGTATTATCACAAAATATTTTTATATGATCAAAGTGCAAATCAAAATCAGGAGAGTATGTTTCATCCAAAGGACTTGTGCACAACAAGCCCCCGCGGCAACATACTCCGCCTCGGCGGTTGAGAGAGCTACGGAATTTTGTTTCCTAGAGGACCATGAAACAAGACAATTACCAAGAAATTGACATGTCCCACTAGTACTCTTTCTATCACTCTACAACCCGCATAGTCGGCATCCGAATAACTAGTCATTGAAAAATCTATAGTTTTCAGATACCAAAGACCCATTCCAATAGTGCCCTTAATATAACGAATAATGCGTTTTACCGCAATAAGATGAGACTCTTTAGGACACGATTGAAATCTAGCACAAAGACACACACTAAACATGATATCCGGCCTACTTGCCGTTAAATATAAAAGACTTCCTATCATGCTTCTATATAATTTAATATCAACATTTTTACCTTGTTCGTCCTTATCAAGCTTGGTTGTAGTTGCCATTGGAGTGTTGCAAGCCTTTGATCCTTCAAGCCCAAACTTCTTTACTAGCTCCTTTGCGTACTTGGCTTGGTTAATGAAGGTTCCGTCTTGCAATTGCTTGATTTGGAGTCCAAGGAAGAAATTGAGCTCACCCATTGAAGACATTTCAAATTCAAGTTGCATGACCTTCTCAAAATCCTTGCACAAAAGCTCATTAGTAGATCCAAAAATTATATCATCAACATAAATTTGCACAATTAAAATATCATTATCAACATGCTTAGTAAAAAGAGTTGTGTCTACTTTGCCTTTAATAAAATCATTTGAAATGAGAAAACTAGAAAGCCTTTCATACCAAGCTCTTGGAGCTTGTTTCAATCCATACAAAGCTTTATCAAGTTTAAAAACAAAATCGGGATGAACATGATCAATAAAACCGAGAGGTTGAGAAACATAAACTTCTTCATTAATAAAACCATTCAAAAATGCACTTTTCACATCCATTTGAAAAAGTTTAAAATTTTTAAAACATGCAAAAGCTAGTGTCATCCGTGTGGCTTCAAGCCGTGCTACGGGTGCAAAGGTCTCCTCAAAGTCAATTCCCTCAACTTGAGTGTAACCTTGGGCCACTACCTAGCTTTATTCCAATGACATTTCCGGACTCATCCATCTTGTTTCTAAAGATCCACTTAGTACCAATTATTGGTCTATCGTGGGGCTTAGGAACAAGGTGTCAAACTTGGTTGCGCTCAAATTGATTGAGTTCCTCTTGCATGGCAAGCAACCAATATGGGTCCGTCTCGGCTTCGAGAATGCCTTTGGGTTCAAAATGAGAAATGAAAGCAAGTTACCACATAGGTCATGGAGTTTGGAGCGCGTAGTGACTCCTCTAGATGCATCACCCAAGATGAGCTCCTTCGGATGATTTGTAGCGTATTTCCAAGCTTTAGGAAGCGGTTGAGAGCTTTCCTCCTTATCCTCTTGAACTTCACCAATAGGATCTAGCTTTTCTTCTTGAGCGGGTGAGTCCTTCAAGGATAGTCTCTCCATGTCTTCACCTAATGGTTCAATCTCTACAACATTCTCAACAACCACATTAGATTCATATGAATTAATTCTAAAGGCCTAGTTGACATGATATCCTTGATTGGTTTAAAGGAAGACTTGGTTTGTTTCCCAAGTTGGCACGCACCACAAATGCGGTCTTTCTCAAAATTCAAGCAAGGTATACCCTTCACCAATTCCTTTGAATTAATCCTAGAAATATGGTCAAAAGATGCATGTCCTAGTCTTCTATGCCAAAGCCAAGAATTTTCATCAAAAGCATTCAAGCATTTAGTAGAACAATCTAAATTGAGCATGTCAATAATATAAACATTATTATCACGAAAACCGGTGAGAATACAAACATCAGATTTAACATCAAAAATCTTGCAAGAAGTATCATCAAAAACAACTTTAAGTCCACGGTCACAAAGTTGACTAATGCTAAGCAAATTATGTTTTAAACCATCTACTAAAACAACATTCTCAATAATGGGAGATGCACCAATTTGAATGTTACCTATACCGATGATAGTTCCTTTGGAGTCATCCCGAAGGTGACGGTGCCACCTTCCAAGTACCTTGATAGGGTTGTGAAGTTGTTGATGTCCCATGTCATGTGTCTTGAACAACCACTATCAAGGTACCACCGCTCCCTACGTCTTGGAGCTTTGGTGTGTACCTACATCAAACAATTTAAGACTTGATTTTGGTACCCACATTTTCTTGGGTCCTCTAGGGTTAGTGTCATGAACCCAAACAAGATTATTTGTTCTATTTAGTTGATCATAGCAAAACTTAGCTAAATGTCCATTTTTACCACAATATGTGCATCTATATACTCTACCATATTTAAAAGCATAATGAGTGTGTGATTTGTGAGCATGGGCATTGTGAGCATGAACATGAGACGTGTTAGGTGTAGTGTGAGCATGAGGAATCTTAGCATGAGATGTGTGCTTTTTAGAAAATTTTTCTTCAAGTTTCTTAGTATTAAAGGCACAATCTTTTAAAACTTTTTCAAAATCATTCATTTTGGATTTAAAAGAAGAAATTTCTTTTTCATCAATAATAGGGGATTTTGCCTTACAAGAACTTTTGTAGGCACAAAATTCTTTTTGCATGGAAATGAAATTAGAAGAAATATCATCTTTTTCTTTAGAAACAATGGCGAGTTGATTCTTAAGAAAAGCAACTTCTTTTTGTAATTTTAAGCATTCAAGTTTCTTGTTATCATAAGTTTCAGAAAGTTCTACAAAAGCATGCACTAGAACTTCCTTACTTACATCATCATCTTCATCATCAAGGGATTGAGGAGTTACCTTGGGTGTGTTTGCCATGAAACACATATTAGCTTGATCCACCTCCTCTTCGGACTCGCTTTCCGAATCCCATGTTGCTTTGTAGGCTTTCTTCTCCTCCGGCTTCTTTGGCTTGAAAGAGGAAGTCATTTTCTTCTTGAACTCCGGACAATCCGCCATGATATGTCCGGGTTTGCGGCAATTGTAGCATATGATCCTCCGCTCCTCTTTGCCTTCAAATTTTCTCCGGAAGTTGAGCTTGTTCTTCCGGTACATCCTCTTGACGTTGCGAACAAGTAGAGTAAGCTCCTCATCTTCTTCTTTGTCATCTTCATCGTCATCATTGGTGGATGAAGTCTTGAAGGTTATGGATTTCTTCTTTGAAGTAGTGGCCTCTTCTCGTGCCTTCTTCTCCATCTCATGGGTCTTTAGGTTCCCAATGAGACTAATGAGGTCCATCTCGTCCTTGTCGTTCAACTCCTTCAAGGTGGTGGCCTTGATCTCCCATGATGAAGGAAGAGCCCGAATTACTTTCCGCACCTTTTGATCGTTGGAGATGTCATCACCTAAGGAAGAAAGACCATTAGTGATTTTAGTAAACCTTGTAGCCATACTATCAATAGAATCATCATCAAGCATTTTAAATGACTCATATTGGGACCTCAAGAGATCTATCTTAGCTCTCTTGACTTGTGAAGTCCCCTCGTGTGTGACCAATAAGTGTTGCCAAATCTCATAGGCGGATTGGCAATGAATTACCCGTGTAAGGTCATCCTCATTCAAGGCGGTTTTGGGCCTTAGAGTTAGCCTCATATAGTTTAAAGTCAAGGTCGGTCCAAGTGCTCTCATCACCATCGGGTGCTTCATAGGATTTGGTCAAGGACTTGGCTACTAAGCTACCCAAAGATTGCAAAAATATAGTCATCCTAACCTTCCAATTGGGAAATTTGGCCATCAAATTTAGGTGGGGATTTAATGTTGACGGCCATGTTTACTAGTGATGAATGAATGAAATGAAAATGTTGATTAGCAAGTTTTAAGGATCTCTCTATGGATGTTAAGCCAACCTAGAGTCCAAGCTCTGATACCAATTGAAAATCACCTAGAGGGGGGTGAATAGGTGATGATGCTAATCAAAGGGTAATTTAAAATTTTAAAGCTACAACAATCACCAATCAAGAATCACAAGATGAATGCAAGCAATTAAGTATGACAATGAATATGATGAGCAATTAATAAGTGCAAGCAAAGTAGAGTGAGGAGTGTAAGAACAAGAAAAGTAAACCAATCGCAAATACAAGGATATGTTATCGAGGTTCGAGCACCCAGCTCTACTCCCCGCCTTCCCCAGAAGGATTCCGACCACTTCCACTATCATAAAGATCTCAAATACAATGGAGTACCCAACTCCTACAATCTCAAGTACAAGTAATTTCCTTGGTAGTCAAAAGACCACAAACTCTCTCTTTCAAATATCTCTTCCCTTACAAAGGTCCTTAGAGAATATTGAGTAGGAATGAAGCTCTTGTTGTAAGTGAAGAAAGAAAAATTAAATCAGAGAGTATTTGAAAACCCTTCAGAAAATCAGTGAGAAATTCAGCACAAAAACCAAGAAACAAGTCTCTTTTGAAAGCCTTAAACTTTTGAATTTTCTAGCAAAAATTGTTGTAACCAATCTCTCCCCAAACACCCCTATTTATAAGAGAGGGCTAGGGTTTAGGGATAAAACATAATTACTGATGTTTAGGAGGTAATTAGATCAAAATATATCCTTAAACGAATTTTTAAACACAAAAGACAAAATAAACAGCTCACTTAAAATCTGCCCGTTACTGTTCAACGGACACATCGGTCGACTGGGCCGGTCGACCGGTAGTTCAAAAATTCGACCGTTATAGGCCAGCGGTCGACCGACCCGGTCGACTGAGAAACCCTGTGAGCAAAAACAATATCTCGGTCGACCGCCCCGATCGACTGGCAGACATGCACACGGATACGTGCATCTGCCAGGACCGCGGTCGACTGGTCCGGTCGACCGGACCAGACTGATACAGACTCGGTCGACTGCACCGGTCAACCGGATCAGGTCAAAAATCAATTTTAGAAAAGAAAACAAAGAGGATTTTGATTTTAACAAAAATACTTTTGAACAGGGAATAGTATAAAATATAAAGATGTATCTGTAGGCAAAAACTTGTAGGCAAATATTTTTGTATAATTTATAAGAAATTATTTTGAATGAGCATGTGCGCAAAAACGTGTGTGATAGAGCTTCAAACCTATCCACTATTCTTTAACATACTATAAACTGAAAAACAAATTACATGAAGACTTCTTGTGCTATCTTCAAGTCTTTGAGCCATCCAATGCCTTGCTAGAGCCTTCTCTTCTATGATCCTTCCTTGATGTGCAATTTGCCTTCCTTACTTTGTGGAACTTAGAAGTTCTTGCAATAGCTAAGTGAATGGTCTCTAAACATGGTACAAACCTGAAACTTATCTTGAATAGACTCATTAGTACCAAATAGCACTAATTTGGTTTGTCATCATCAAAACACAAAACAATTGGAGAGTGTAACCTCTTGGGCCAACAGGATCTACTGCCAACGGCTATATTTTTCTGGGGGTTATAAATACCCCATTAATTGCCAGTTTTCTACAAGATTTTTTGTGCGAATTTTTCCTGACTCTCTAGTGTTTTCACAGCAATCAAAAGAAGTTTTTAGGCTTTATATTGATTAATCTATTTGGTGTTTTTGTTAGGGTTTGGAAAATCAAGAAAGGGTTTTTGGGAAAAGATTTTGATTCAATTTCTTCATCTTGGTTTCTAGCTTTTTCCCAAAGATTTTCTTTGAATTTTTGATTTCCATTCCTTTGGTTTTCTCCACACTTGAGCTACATCTACTATCTCATTCTAGAGGATCTTTGTGTGGGAAAGAGATTATTTGTGGCTGTTTGTTAGACCACCAAGTTATAAACCCTTCATTTGCTTGGCTTTGTGCCTTTCCCTCATTGTGTTGAGGAGGTTGTGCATTTGGGTTGTATCCCTCAAGTTGTGAGATGATCCTTGTGTTAATCCCTCAAGTTGTGAGGTGATTGTTTGTTGGCTTGGAGTTGTGCCTCAAGGAGGAGGTTGTGTTTGTAAGGAGAGGAGTTGGGTACTCCTTGTAATTGTTATTGCCCCAAATCCTCGGTGGAGGTTCCCTTTGTGGGAGTCCTTTGTGGATAAGCTAGTGGACTTAAAATCCTTCTGGGTGAAGGCGGGATGTAGAGCTGGGTGCTTGAACCTCGAAACATATCTTGTTGTTTGCGCTTGATCCCTTGGCTCTCTCTCTCTATATATTGTGCCTTGCATAAATTCATATTGTTCATTCATAATTATTTGCTTGGCCTGTTTGAGTGTGCATCACTTGTTAATTGCAATTAGTTTTTAAATTCCGCATTAAGTTTATTAGATTAGCATAATCACCTATTCACCCCCCTCTAGGTGATTTTCAATTGGTATCAGAGCACTTTCACATGTATGTTCACCGTGCGATGGATTGGGATCTTTCCCGATTTATCTCCAGTGTCTTACTTGGCAGACTAGGTACCAAAGAAATACACTTTGTCGGTCATGAGAAAGAGGTCTTTGGTTTATTCCCTAGATTGGTCTGGTCTGAATATCCGAGAGGGAAAACCCCTCAGCTTGGCACCACCTTCATCAACCAGTTCATAAAAGTGAGGGGTCATTTTCCCGTCGACTTCCGTCCGCTTGGATGGGTTCATTCTTCCAACAGATTCTGGTGGGGTAGGATGGTTGGATTTGTTCTTGTCGAACTTGGAGCTCTGCTGCAATAGGTGGGGCTGTACCACTCGGTCAGGGCTGTGCAATATGGCCTCCCGCAAAGTTCTCATAATTTCTATGACATCCTGGAGCACTATAATCCTTTGACGGGCACATTTTTTACTCCAGTCGGAGAGATGGGGCTCGCTCTTCATGAGCTATATGAAGTCTCGGGGCTTGTTATGGGAGATGCCCCTTATGAAGAATACGTTCCGACTTCTGAAGAACTTCATCTCTTGAAGAAGGAGAACCCTCAAGTATACGAGACATACTGGGAAGTGTTGTGTCTCTTCCACATCAGCGGCCAAATAACCTCTTGGAGAACCAGGGGTGTTAAGCAGATGTCCTGGGCGAGTTACCTATTCAATGGTATAATTGAGAAGGATAACCCAGTGACCAGCCTGGCTCCTTGCGCTGACGAAGAAATTGCTGAGAGGATCAATGCCTCTGCGAGCTCTTACACCATGGAGTCAAATGAGGATACTTTCAAACCTGATACGATTTTTGGAAAGTTTTCATCATCAAGCCCGAGTTCCCATTTCTGACCGGGCGCTGTTGGCAGGCTTTCTTATGCTATGGCTGAAGCGTTGTGTGGTGCCAACACTGTCACATGAAGTAATTGTCGCCGATGTGGTGTACTCGGCGGTTTTGCTAGCCTACGAAAAGTCTATCACCCTTCTTCCAGCAACGCTGGCTGGAATTCAAAGCAGATTACGGGCTCTGGTTAAAAGCCTGTGCCAAGTGGAGGCCATTGTCGACTCCAAGGGTAGACCAGAGGTTGACTTGGAGGGAAGGCCAAGGGTAAAGACCCCTAACCCCAGGATCGAGCTTCCATATACGTACTTGATGGCTTGGTACGTTATGCACTGCCCTTCGCTGATGACGGCAGTGCCTCTGTGTACGGGATTTGTCCCTTTTGTGCAGAAGCTGGAGAATTCGAGCTGGTCCAACTACTATATGTTCTACGTTCGAAAATGTATTCTGAACGCTTCGAACTATCAGCTCGACCGTTGCTTCCTCGAGATTGCTGATGCATCTTACGGGGATAAATTTTCTGACCTTGCGGGACCAGATGATTTCACAAGGCTGCCATCGGGAGTTTTTTTGGTGGCTGATTAATATTCAGCTTGGGTATCTGCTCTTTCGGTAAGGGAACTCATGTACGATCGAGCCTTATATGCCGAGTCGTTTTGCTCGACAGTTCGGCTATGATCAATTATATATCGACAACCCCAATGCTAATCTCTCCATCAGTGGGAATTTATTCGAGGGTGCTCGGGCATGGTACTACAGCGTGGCTGGAGGGACAAAAGCTGTTTTCAGCTTGCCTCACAAGACGCCCAATTGTTATACTAGCCTCAGCTTCTATACTTGGTACTCCTGGCTAGGAAGATGTCTGGTTTCGGAATAAATACCTCGTGCATTAAGAGCATCAAAGTGTCTTATAAGGACAAATTGGAGTCCAACAAACGCGTGCGAGGTATGGACGAATATCAGGCAGCCGAGAAAGAAACAGGAGGGGAAACAGGGACGGGACCAAGGGCAGCAGCACCCAAGGAATAGCCCATTAAAAAGAGTCGGTAGGCTATGTCCAAACGTTCCCACGGCTCTGCTTCCAAGGGTGAGCATATCCCGAAGAAGGTTAGGAATCGGAGGCTGAAGCTTCAATGCCCGAGGTAGCTCCTTCTGGTGTTGAGGAGCAGAGGGAGGAAGAGGAAGATGAAGAGGAGATCCCCCTCTTCGTCCTCGTGGGCTATGCAACAGGGGCCCCATGATCCTGGAAGAAAGGGAATTTGCAGGTGAACCCGCCATGGCTGAAGAGGCTGACGACCCGAAGTTGACTTGGTAGGGAGGGATGACGTTGAGATCCCAGGGGTCTCAACTCAGCCTGGGCCTTCTTCAGTTTATGAGAGAAGGGTAGAGATGCAACAGCCTGGGTCTCCCAGTGTATTGATGTCCACTTTACGGGTTGTCGATCCCAGCCCTACTACTGGGGTGCTCAGTAGTAAAGTCTCAATTACTGAGCCCGCTTGTGTTGAACAGTCATCTTCATCGTCTGAAGAACATGGGTATTATTCTGGCGAAGAAGTTGATTTCGGCGATGAACCCGCTCTTCCTGATGCGAGCAAATTTTCGCATATTTCAGAGGAAGAGATACAAGGATGCGACCCTGTGACGGCTTCGCCGATAGCAATGTTGCTGCTACCAAAGGTACTTTCCTTATCTTCTTGAACCGGCTCCTCCTCAAGTTAGGGAAGGGTTCTGACATTTCCTTTTGATTTTCAGGGCTGGCTATCGACAGTGAAGCCACAACCTCCTCTCATATTGAGGAGATGATTCAAGAGCTAGCCCAGCAGGAGGGCTCTGAGGCTCCTATTACTGGGATGCCTCAAGAGAGTGCGACTGTCGGGGTCAGGGAAGCCTCCACCCCACACGACCTATCCAGGAATTCACCATTTTCAGATCCTCAACTTGGTAAGAAAATACTGACGTATTGAAGATTCTCCTTTTTATTGTCTTTATTGACATTTTAGTGGTTTGTAGAGAGTACTGGGGTACCTCAAGTAGAGGATCCTGCGGCAAGCATTGACGCAGAAGATAGCACAGTTCAAGCCTCGACTGGGGAACCCGTCGCAAGGTCTGCTGTTACTTCTGTCGTAGTGGAGACCGCTAAGACAATAACCGTCCCGGAGATATCGGTGACTACCCCTGTACCTGATGAACCTATCGTCAGCCTCACTCCTGTACCAGTTGAACTGGTTCCCGTCTCTCACACTGTCATGGAAAGGGGGTCCGGGAGTACATCAGCAGAGTTCTCTCCAGCTAATGACATCATGGAAGAGCTAGCACGTCAAATGGTGCAGCAATTTTTTACTTCCATGAGATCTTGTATTGTCCTCATCCTTTCTGGGGGCAACTCTTTCGAGTTTGCCCGAATACTTCTCGAAAATCAGATCGAGAACATTAGTTATACTGGGAGTCCTTCGCAGGCTAGGACATGCCTGATGCTGGTGGAGTAGCTGGGAAACCATCTGAGGGAGCTCAAGTCTCTGGAGAATGCTGGCTCAGTGGACGAGGCTCGGACGACTCTGAGTAAGCTTCTCGCCGCTCAAGAACATGAGCGAAAGGAGATGGAGGAACAAATAGCTAAAGAGACCCGCCATCTCCAATGTTCCCAGGCTGACCACCAAAGGCTGATTGGCGATTTCAAGGAATCTGAAATCGTCATACAAAGTGCAGAGCAGGTTATTGTCACTGCTCGACTTACCATTGCTAGGGCACAAGCCTTGATCGAAACCAATGAGCAGAAACTTGTCTCTGCTAGAAAAAGGCTGGAGGAGCTGGAGACTGCCAGGATACAGGCTGAAGAAAACCTCTCTACTCATTCCTCCAGATTGGAGTCTCTTCAAGCGTAACTGGCTGCGAAGAGATTTTTGTCTGAGGAGGAGCTGCGGGTCCAAGCTCTGATGGAGGCTGAAAGGGCGCGTCAGTACGAGATGCACCATCTCCGAGAACAAATCCGTTCTTTGGCGAAGCAAGATTATTAGCCTTCTTCTCTTTTTTTATATTTGTTCACCCTTTTTTTTAACACTCTATTTGTCAAGAGTGTCTGCATTACTTTTACAATTTTTGAATCAAATAATAAAAGTCTTCGAAATTTTGCTCCATCTTCATCTTTTCAAGTTCTTTACTTGCTGTGGATGAACTCAATTTTCATAACCATAGTCGTAGTCTTTAGTCGGCCATGAATAATAAACTCAGGTTGAACTGAGTTCTTGAGTGAGATGCGATTTTCACTCATAGTAGAGACGCGATCCTGGGAGACGCGGCCCTGACTCATTACTAAAGACGTCGTTCAGGCTTATCAAGGAAGACGCGCGAACCTTTCTTTTCGATCAGGGCGCAACTCTGGCTTAAGGACAAAAAGGCGTTATTCTAAGACGCGAATTTATGTTCTTCAATAAAGGGAACGCGACCTTCATATTTATGAAAGGACGCAAATCCATTGACGCAGCCCTTGATTCTGTCAGGATGTAGTGGAGACGCGGTCTTAGGCTCCTCAAAAACTGACGCATGGATCTCAGCTGATTGATGGGGACGCAGCACTAGCTCAGTAGAGATGCGTCTCTGGACCCTTGATAAGGTGCAAACTTAGGCTGTATTGAGTTTATGATAGACATATGACTTTCATCTCGCAATGGAGGCGCAGTTCCGGGCTCCTCAAGAATGACGCGGGTCTTATCTGGTTGTTGAGGACGCAAGCTTCAGGACGCAGCTTTTAAGTTTTTGTAAGTTGATGTGAACTCAAGACGCAACCTCTGAATGGACCCTATTCGCTGAGGAGACGCGGCTCTGAACCGCTCCAAGAGACGCGGTTACGGATCTCTTAGCAGGAATGAAAAGAACGCAGCCTTCGGATTCATGAAGGGACGCGGGTTTCAGGACGTGACCTTTGAGTCTGCGCTTGATGCAACTTCCCAAGCGTCACATGCAACCCGTCTTAAAGATCTGGTTTGACCTTTAAATGTCAAGTCGGCATTGACGATTGGGAACCTGTGTCCTTCAATGTTTCCCGAAGCGGCAGTCCACGCGTCAGCTCTTTATTGGGCTTTGACGTTAAATCTTTAAATGCCAAGTCGGCGTTGACGATTGAGGACTTGCGTCCTCCGATATTTCCCGAAGCGGCAATCCACGCGTCAACTCTTTATTGGGCTTTGACGTTCGTGCGGGAATTAAGACCGATGGCTCTGATTTTTATGCCATTAATTACAGGCCTTATGGCTGGCCTATAAATAGGACTCGCCCCCTTAACAGTCCATTGTTTAGATTGTTTCCCTTTAATCTTTCTTGAAGATTATCACTGTCAAGTGATTTCAAGATCAAAAAGCGTCCCTCTGAGTACCTTTTATATCCGCGCCTTGATGCAAAAAGTTTAACCTCTAGAGGGTTCTTCTGCGGGTAGAAATTAATTGTCACCATGAAATACTCAGCCCAACTGAGTTTCAGTTTTGCTGTCCCTTGAAGAGATTCACTCTCTTGACCTTCTCTTGAAGCTTGACTGGTGCGCCCATTATTTGGAAATCGCGCCTTTTAGACTTCTTGATGAAGCGCGAGTTGATTGAGTCTGAACTCTAAATCAAAGTCCTCTGGATGCAAGTGTGATGAACTCTGTATCTGGACTGTGAGACGCGAGCTTTGCATATAGAGCTCGCGTTTGAGGTGTTGACATAAAAGATTTTTAATTCTGGCCGAGGGCTTTAGACTGGATGTATCAACCCTTGTTTCTCGAACAAGGATGTGGCAACTTTCGCGTCTGGTTCTCTTTGCGTCTCATATTTTAGACGCGGGTCTAAAACTAGACCACATTCAGATCTGTGTGTATCTGAAGTCCACAACTTCGATGGCGTCTGTTTCTGTCGTAACAGAATTTTGACTTTCTGCGCGGGTCATCCCTATGTCTGAATTTTACAGCTATAGCCGCGTCTGTTCTTCAGTCTTTCTGTTTCAGAATTCTAACCTTCTGGTTTTTTACTTTCCGCAGGTAGCTTAATCAGCCTTTCGCATATTCGCTGGGCCCTTGGGAGAATATATCGGCCAGCGAACTCGTTCGATGGTTGAGCACTGGAGGAGAAGACAAGGCTCCTGTTTATGGGCGACGAGGATATGCGCGACTGATGACATCCGTCAAGACCTCATTGGACATGATGCACCGATAATGCCCCCGGGTTCGTCATGGTCACAGTGGGTATGGTGGCGGGTATGGTCCTCTTGCAGGTCACGGAAAGAGGACGTCACCTGTAAGGTCTCAGATTTTTCCTTCACCAATCTTACCCCAGAAGTGACATCGACGAAAATTCATGTTCATTGGATGACTTTCTGGTGGTTGAGATGTTCATCAACGAAGGATCATGACCTACACCAGTTGGTCGGGTGGAATCAGAAGGCTTTGCTGCATTTTGACCTCAAGAAACACCATTGTTCTTGGTCAACAATGGACTCCTTCAATGTTTACGTCATGCATCATGATGTAATCAGCATCCGATCGTCACAATAGTGCTCAGCCCTTCTTTGGCGCTTTTCCAAACATCTTGTATTTGGAGTGGTGAGAATGCTTCAAGGAGTGAGTGCAACCTTTTACTGAGAGAGAGGGACTTCTTTGTACTCCTTTATTGTAACACTCAATCTTATTGTATAAGAGAGCGTCTTGTATCTCTTTCATGTGTCTAAATATAAATAAAAGCGACACTTTTTCCTTGTCTTCTTCTATTGTCTTGAATTCCTTTTTTGCATTGAAAATTAGATGAATAGAAGTAAAGGATCTTTGACTTGCTAAAAATATGATAATAATCCTAACGAGTCAAAGTTTGTAGAAAATCTTGTTTCAGGAAATTCATCAATGCTGACAGAGGTGTGATATTAACTTGACAGAAGTAAGATAATTCTTGTGGACCTGCCAATCTATAAATGAGAATGACAAGTGGAATTTGTACCCCCAGGGAGGATGAGTTTTCATCAGAAGTTTGGGATTAACTTGACTAAGACCCAGCTGGGGATTTAATGAAAACACTGTTAACGGTGTAATGTTAACCTAACAATATTTTTAAGTGGACTTGTTATTCTGTTGACAAGAATAACAAGTGAGACTAGACTCGCAGAGAATCCTTACCGTTAGAGGTGTAATATTAACTTAACGGGTTGAATTGAATCTTGTCAGAAGTGTGATGTTAACTTGACAAGGGTGTGAGTCAGAGGTGTGATATTAACTTAACTCAAGAGCGTTCCAGCTTCATTTGAGAAAACTGAAAGTGTCAATGTCATAAGTGTAATGTTTAATTTGACAGTGAGGGTAATGCTAGAGGTGTAATTTTGAACTTAGCATTGGTCATCGCGACTTCGACAAGGAAGTCCGAAAGAAAGTCATGGCCATAGGTGTATTGTTGAACTTAGAAATGACCTGGACGCTAGAGGTGTGATGTTAAACTTAGCATCGCTCATTTTAGCTTCGATATGGAAGTCTGAGGGAAAATGACTGTCAGAGGCTTAATATTGAACTTGACAGCAACTTAATCACTGTTAGAAGTGTAATGTTAGACTTAACAGTAATTTGTCAGAGGTGTGGTGTTAACTTGACAAAAATTGGCTCGAAATAGGAGAAATTTGAGGACCTATCATTCTACTGATGAGAAGTGACAAGTAGAATTTAAAATGTCAGAGGTGTAATTTTAACTTGACAGTGATTGATTTGCGATATAAGCAGTTTTGAAGACTTATCATTCTATTAATGAGAATTGACAAGTGAAGTTTGAAGTGTCAGAGGTGTAGTGTTAACTTGACAAATTTGAAGGTTTGCTACTCCATATAGAGTTGAGACAAGTAAGGTTTGTACTTACTAGGGAGTATTGAGATTTTTCATTGCCAGAGGTATAATGTTAACGTAGCAATGACTGTATTTTATGGACCTACCATTCTGTGTATGAGAATTGGTAAGGAATTTTGGAGGAGAGAGTGGGACCAAGTCCACTAAGGATTTTTAGCAAACCCTCAGCTATCAACGGATTTGGTGTGCCTTTACCAACTACCATTTGAGTTGGGATAGCCATGCCATTCCCCTCAGCATGATGAGTTGTCGAAAACTTATGTTGGGCTTAGAAGCCAACATTTTCCTCTGTCCTTAGCCGCCGGAGGCGTCGGACGTTAATTAAGAAAACAATACTAAAACCCAAGTTTTGCCATTTATTTCTTTCTCAATATTTACATCATACATCATGGTGCAGTCAGTGCCTGATTAGCTTGTCACTGATCTATCGTGATGTGATCTAAAAAAACTTTTATTGGATCTGGAGCTTTGATCAGAGGTGTAATATTAACTTGATAGGAGGAAAAGTATTATTAAGGATAGTATTTTTTTAGGAATCTACCGTTGATTGGCATCATGAGCGTATCACCGTTTGAAGTTATAAGGCGATATATTCCATTTGAGTAGACTGACTCTACTACAAATGGTCCTTCCCATTTGGGCTGGAATTTTCCTTTTGTCTTATGTGTCATTACCATAGGTCTTCTGACAGCTAAGACAAGGTCACCTTTCTTGAAAGTTCGCGCCTTAACTTTCTTGTTGAAGGCTCTGATAATCCGGGCATGGTAGAGCTCGATTTGTTGTTGGGCTTTCAGACGTTTATCATCTAAGGCTTCCAATTCTTGGAGTCGCAGTCGATGCTTCTCCTCCTTTGTCATCTCTACTGTCAAGGCGACACGTAGAGATGAAATTTGGATTTCTAGTGGAAGCATGGCTTCACACCCATATACCAAAGAAAATGGTGTAGCTTTAGTTGGGGTTCGAACAGTTGTGCGATAGGCCCATAAGCATTTATCTAATTTGTCGTCCCAGTCACGCTGACTTTTCGAGACGAATTTCTTGAGAAGCTTGCCAATGGTCTTGTTGAAAGCTTCTGCGAGACCGTTAGCGGCGGGGTAGTATGCTGTTGAGGACACACTCTAGATTCTGAACTTAGTGCAGAACCTCTGGAAAGCCTGACTGACGAACTGGGGTCCATTGTCATGGATAATTCACCGAGGTACACCAAAACGGTAGATGACGTGATGTTTAAAGAATTTGATCACATCAGTTGACTTTACCTCCTTAAAGGAATGGCTTCAGCCCATTTAGAGAAGTAATCGGTTATGGCTAAAATGAACCGATGTCCTTTTGATGATGGTGGGCTGATAGGGCCAACTACGTCCATGCCCCACATCTCAAATGGCCAGGTAGAGTTGTAGAGTAGAGGTGTCCTGGTGCTTGATGGATGAAATCGCCATGCACTTGGCAAGCGTGACAACTTTTGGCATAAGTAATGGCGTCAGGGATCATCTTAGGCCAATAATATCCCAACCTTTGGAGTCGATCCCCAAGTTTTGGACCAGGTTGATGGGCTCCACACATGTCGTCATGCGCTTCTTTCAATACCTCGTGTGCCTCTTTTTATGATAGGCAGCGAAACAAGATCCCGTCATGTGACCGACGATACAGTGTTCGCGTGATCACATTATAGTAGAATTTGGGGGCTTTCCTTCTAATGGCAGCCGCTTCTTTGGTGTCATCAGGCAGGATGTTGTACAAGACATAATCAATGTAAGGGAATCGCCAGTCTCTAGGCTCTGGGCCGGTTGACGACTCAAGAGCTTCTTTGACTTGATAGTCTTCTGTCGGCTTCTGGTAATCTTCAGAAGCGATTCTTGGGCAATACAGGTCGTGGCTGTGGACAAGTATTTTCCCTACTACTCCAGCTGGAAGGGCTAAAGAGACAGCGAAAAACGCCAGTGTATCTGCATGCGCATTTTGCTGGCGGGGTACATGGTCGATGTAAAAGTTCATGAACCTCTCGGCCATGTGGACAGTTGCGTTGTAATAGGGTACTAGATCTTCATGTCTGACTTCGTACTCCCCACGAACTTAGTTGACGATAAGTTTAGAGTCACCATATGCCTCGAGATTTTTAACGTCAATCTCATCAGCGAGTTGCATTCCAATCAAAGGGCATTGTACTCCACTACATTGTTGGAATAGGGCTCGATTAATGAAAAGGCTCGAGGAATCACATAGTTCTGTGGGGAGACGAGTACTACCCCCACTCCTGCTATGACATGTCCTTTCGGGCCTGTTCTCGATGCACTGTCAAAGAAAAGTTGCCACACTTGTCTTTCAGAAGATGTCTGGGTTAGACAAACTTCTGCAACCTCATCTGGGAGATCCTCGTAAAGTTCAGTTGCCCTCAGATCTGGATGCTCAGTCAGGAGATCCGCCATCGCTTGTCCCTTCACGGCTTTTTGTGGTAAAAAGCGCATTTCATATTGGGATAGCAGTATGGCCCATTTTGCCAATCGGTCGTTTAACGACAGTGGCTTTATCATGAGTAGTCTCAAAGGGTTAACCTTTGATATGACGTTTATTATAGGTTGGCCTACCAAGTAGTGTCGCATTTTCTGAACAGCAAACACCAATGCCAAACATTCCTTCTCGATCGATTGTATCGATGTTCGGCCCCATCACAGTTCTACTCAAATATTAGATTGCTTGCTCGTATCCTTAATCATTATTCTGGGCTAGTAAAGCTCCTAGAGAATGATCCATTGCTCGGATGTATATCAGGAAAGGTTTTCTGGACACCGGAGCTGTAAGGACTGGTGGTTACGTGAGGTACCGTTTGATTTCCTCAAATGCTTGTTAGCAAGCATCGTCCCAAATGAACGAGACACCCTTTTTCATTAATTTGGTAAAGGGTTGGCATCTTCCGAAGAGATTTAAGATGAACCTTCGGATGTATGCCAATCGTCCTTGCAATCCCCTAAGTTCTCTGAGGTTCCGCGGAGGTTGCATCTCCTGGATAGTGCGAACTTTTTTCGGGTCCAAATGAATTCCTGTGAAAGTTACCACAAACCCTAGAAATTTGCCGCTGGCCACCCCCAGGAAGGATTTGGCGGGGTTCATCTTCAACTGATGGGCTCGCATAATGTCGAAGATAGCCTTCAAATCGGTTATATGATCACCTTTGTCGCGGCTTTTCACTGTAATGTCGTCAACATAGCATTCCACTGTTTTACGCATGTTCTCATGGAAAATGGCATTCATGGCCCTCTGATATGTAGCCCCCGCATTCTTCAGTCCGAAGGGCATGACGGTGTAGCAGTATACCCCCAGTGGTGTCCTGAAAGAAGTATATTTTTCATCATCATGGTACATTTTGATTTGGTTATACCCTGAGAATCCATCCATGAAGGACATTCGCTCAAATCCACACGTATTGTCAATCATGACATCCGTGATTGGGAGAGGGAATTCGTCTTTGGGACAGGCCTCGTTTAGATCGCGAAAATTAATGCAAATCTGGATCTTTCCGTTCTTTTTGGCAACGGAGACGATATTGGCTACCCAATCAAGATGTTGTTCTTCCCTAATGAAGCCAGAGTCTATAAGTTTTTTGACTTCTGACTGAATTGCCTCCATTACTTCTGGACAAAACCGTCGCTGCTGTTGTTTGACTGGCTATACGTCTGAATTAATGTTTATGCGATGCATAGCCACTCGAGGATCAAGTCCAGGCATGTCCTCATAATTCCAGGCGAAAACATCTATATATTCTCGCATAAGAGATATTAAATCTTCTTTCTCGGAGGGTGACAGGCTTTCGCTTGTAAAGATAGGCTTAGGATTAGCCTCATCTCCTAGATTAATCTGGGCAACCTTATCCTCCGTGGGTGGCTCGCGCTGTTCAAAGCGAGTATCCCAAAGAGTATTTAAGTGTTTGATAAAAGGATATGTATCTGATTGGATCATCTCTTCATCTCTGTCTCCAGGTGGCTTGTTGAAACCATATTCACTGGAAGTTCTCTGAAGATGTTGCCGACACTAACATCTGACTCCCACGATGCCATTCCCGATGAGTAATTATGGCGTAATGACTCTTCCGACTCAGAATCTGATGGAATCGGAGTTGACACATAGCCCAACCCCCTGCGAGTTCGATGATAATAATCAGGGTTTTCCCTTTTGGAACGAAAGACTGGAGTAGGGTTCTCCTCCCTTTGCCGAAGTTTAACCCAGGACCGTTTGTCAGATTATATCCCATACTTTCCATCATTCTGAATACATTTGGCTCATAATGGATGAACTGAGGGGGTTCATTCTCGCTTTCCGACTCTTCACAAGAAATCAGCTCGGATTTGATTTGTCCGAAAGGATTGGCTTTTGGCCTTCATGTCTAGCTGGGACAATGAATATTGATTCTTGCGCATCACCGATATCTTGGTACATTTCGAAGGATGACTTCAATGGTACATACAAGGATGTCAAAGCATCCATTGTCAACCAGGGGTCACTATCCACTTTAGTACTAGTGTCTGACGGCACTGAATCAGAAGCGAACACAGAAAAATAAGCCAAATCTAACTCTTCATTAATATACCATCCGCCCACATCGTTGGCAGTGTTATCAACATCGAGCTTATTAATGCTCGTTATAAGTGGATCTAGTTCCCACATGCACTCTTGTTTTTCTGCCTCGGTGTCAGCTTCATTACCAGAGTCTGGCTCCTCGGGTTGCGGGTTCTCATTTGTTTCCATAGAGTCCTGGTACAGGAGAGAGTCTATGAAATAGTTCTCGACTCCCTTAAACGGATGCCTTTCGGCAATCAACGTTCGTACCTTTCCGCTCTCGTCGATGTATTTCATAACTTGGTGGAGAGTGGAGGGAACGATGGAATTACGATGAATCCATGGTCGCCCAAGCAGCAAATTATATGAAGTGTCGGCATTGATCACGTAGCACGTCACTTCCGACTTTAAGTCCCCAATTTGGCATTTGAGCTTGATCTTCCCCATTAGGCGGGTACCATTGGTATTGAACCCATAAATGGTAGTCTGGGTGGCGCTCAATCGGTGGGTAGGAATCCCTAAATGTTGCATGACCCGGCGAGGCATAATGCTCAATGTGGATCTTGGATTTACCTGAATGCGGGTCACTTTAGATGATCCAATGTACCCTGTGAAGTATAGGGGTCGATCATGTTTCCCCTTAACCTGCATATCATCTGCCGTGAAGGTGATGCAGGGAGCATTTTGGGAGGCATGGAGGCAATCCTCTACATCTTCTTCCTGTGGTCCAGCCGATACCTGGGTCATGAAAATCTCGGCATTAGCTAGAGCCTCTCTTAAAGCTTCTCTGTTGACTTTGATAGCCTCAGGAGCTCGTAAAGAGTGATGCGAGCCGGGATATTGGCCAGTTGAGTCAGAACGTCAAAGCGGTAAGGTGTTGTGGATCCTTCCGCGTTGTCTTTTGAGAGAGCTTTAGAAAACTGAAGCTCTTTCTGCCTATCCACGGGTTATTTCGTGGAGGGCTTGGCTGACTCTGCAGCGGATTTGGGAGGAGCTGCGGCCATTTCGTCATACTTTTTCAAATATGACTGGCCCGAATGAGTTTCCGCCACAAGTTGATTGGGTTCTGCAGCGAGAACTATTGTTTTCTCTTCTGAATCAGTCAGTGAGGGAACATCAGTTTCTGCTTCGCAGGAAGAAACGCACACCACATTGCAGGGCGAAGCCTTCGCCTTGCCTTTGGACCTTCTGCTGATAACAGTGGTCCACTGCTGGCCATCCACAAGGTCAGGATGAACCCACATAATTTCCCCCTGAGGTGTTTGGACAGGTACAAGACCCTTCTCTCGCTGATGGTGAGGGTCTATGTTGATCATTCTTAGTTCCCCTTTTGGGATGGGGACTACTCCAGAGGGTGTTGGAGGTTGTCTTCCAAACTGGAGGAATGATGTCATATTAGCCGTCACTTGCTTCTGCTCTGAATGGAGTTTTAGTACCTCTGCGTCAATCAGAGCCTGAAGGATGTCTTTGAAGACATAACAGCTCTTGGTGGGGTATCCCAGCATCCTATGATACAAGCAGTAGTTGGGATTATCGATTTTACCGACTTCTTCAGGACGTCTAGCTTCAGGAAGCTTCAATCTGTTGCTCTTGTTGAGTAATTTGAACAGCGAATTAACATGTTCGTCCTTGAAGGAATACTGCTTACTGGCACGCGGTTGGCTTGAAGAGCCACTTCCCTTGACCGGTTGAGGCTTGACAGGGACTTGGCTTCTGTCGCCAAGTTATCCTTCCTTTTTGTTTGAAGGGATGCGTCTGGTGTACGCCTTGTCGACCTTTCGGGTATGGGCTTGTTTTCTTCTGCCCTAACCTTGGCGACAATTTCTTCAGCCTGTTCACCTTGCTGGACCAATTATTTTCAGGTGCGGCTTTCAGCAACTCCTATTTGGGCGAGGAGCGGAGTTTGTAGATTGTGGCGGCATGTTTCCACCAGGGTGACCTGGGTCATACCGCTAAGACATCGGAGTGCTACATTCTGAAATCTTTCTACAACTGATTTGACGGACTCCCCCTTTCGCTGCTTTGTAGCCAAAAGAGTAGGCATTGTGACCTCCGAGTCGTCTTCAAAGAAGCGTGTCAGGAAGAGCTTCTCCAAATTGCCACAGTTTTTAATGGAGCCTTCTGAGAGCTTCATTAACCATTCAAAGGTGAGCCCTTTTAGGGTGCCAACGAACAAACGTGCCAAGATGGCATCATTATCTACCACGTTCCCCATCTGAGACTTAAAGTAGTAAATATGTTGGTTCGGTGACCCTTTACCGTCGAATGCTTGGAGGGTCGGAGCTTCGAACTTGGGAGGGTATGGAACAAGGTCCCACTCAGCTGGATATGGCCGGACCACTCCTGCTTCTTGGAGGCCTTTCCGATTAGTAAGGGCCCCGAAACATTGCTCTAATTGATTCATTCTTTTAGAATGAACCCCTCCATGGTCCTGGTTGTCTTTCTCTTTGGATGAGGATTTAGACGAGCCAGAAGTAGATTGCTCTTTCTCCTCAATATGTACAGAAGATGAGCTTTCTCCCTCTTTTCGTTTGCCTTTAGACTTTTTAGAGGAGGCTTTGTCGGTTGACTTCCTCTTGTCTTCAAGCAATTGTGCCAGCATCTGCTTGAGGGTATCGATAGATTCTTGTTAAGCACAAATCATCTCGAATTGTTCCTTCTGGACCTGGGCTTGCTGCTCCAAGCGCCTGGCTGTCTCCTCAGGAGTATTTGTCATGTATATAAAGGCCTCCTTCTCTATGGACGAGTTCGAAGCCTGTGACTCTACAATAGCGGAATGCGAGTCATTTACTTCAATGTCCCAAGCCAGGGCACTGTAATTGACCGGGGCAATTACCCCAGTCCAAGTGCGAGTATTTCGATACATTCCTTCTGGTTCTGTGTCAGACTCGTCGGAGCTGACCACAGGTTGCTTTCCCTTACTCCTGCTTGTCATGTTTGCAGTGATTTCAGGGTACTCGGTGTCAGAGAAAGTCCTCCTTCTGTGAGAGCGATTTCTTTTAGCTGATCGGGGAGCTAGGGTCAGCTGTCTGAATCTAGACTCCAACGGCACTCAGAGAGCATCATGATAAGCCGTACGCAGCAATACGATGGAGTGATCCGACTAGCACTTCTCTTCCTTATCAAATAATCTCTTAGATCCATGGGAGGGGGACGTAGAGATTAGCCTCGGATTGTTGAGGGTTTTTCAACTTGCGAGAGTTTTCCTTGCTTCGCAAAGTTGAGACGCAAGGTTCTAAGATGTGGGGCTCATGAACACAACTCCTGCGTCGCGGCTCTGGAACGCGAGTCTGGCGTCTCTGCTGAGAAGAGACGTGGCTCTCGTGTTGCCGATTATCGCATCTGGATAGAGATGCTTGAGAAACGGAGGGCTGCTGGGTCCCGCGTACAGAGGCGCGGGTCTCGTGTCTTTGACAAAGAGCACGGACTTCGCGTTGCTGTATGTGGCGTTTAGGAAGCGGTGCTTCAGAAACGTGAGCTTGGTGAATCTCACGTTTAGGTTCCCAAACGCGTACTTCACGCGTCTGACATGGTTCAGAAGAGACGCCGGTCTGAACCTCGCGTCTTACCTCTGTTGGACAAACTGTTGTTCCAACTTGTAGTTGACGCGTACGCCGCCTCTGTCGCCGCTCGGCATTTCGGTTACGTCGTGTGGGTTGAAGGGAACCCGCGGTAACCTGGCGCTGAGGAAGGGGATGAACAAGCTGAACATCAGGAACGTTAACCACGCGGGTCTCCTGAGAGACGTTGACGCGGGTGTTACGCATGATGCGATTAGCCACGACATCCTTCTCATCGATCACGTCTGAGAGGATCTCAGAGTGGACTTGAGAGCAAATCCCCGAAGAGACTTTTCGGTAGACCCGCGCCTTTGGGCTCTTGGAGCCGGAAGAGAGGAACTCTTCATACTTCGCCTGGTCGAATTCCACGACAAGTGATTCGACCGTTTTTCCCATACAGGTGACGTCACCTTACGCCACAACTTGCTCGTCAGTAGAGAAAGTGTTCCCTAGCGGAGTCGCCATCTCTTTGGATGGTGGGAGAAAGATCCTCGTAAAATTTCCTTAAATCAAATGAAAGATTACAACGGATTAATACTCCGACTACAAGGGAGGGAAGATGTTCACAACTTAATCTCCCCTTTGTTTAATGCTGGGTTCTTGGTGTGGCGGTGTAAAGTAAACTTATTTTTCGTTGACCGGATGAACGTCAGGACCTCTTGGGAATCCTCTCTTTGGATAGCAGACGGAGTAACACAGCTCCTGTCGACCAGAAATCTCAAAGAGATTGTAGGCAAAGATTAACTTGTACGCAGTAAGTTGTTCGAAGAGTTGAACTCTCTCTTTCTTTTCAGTGGAAGTCTTGGTGCTTCTACAGCTCACAAACGAAATTCTTTTCCAAGAATTATCTGATCCACTGACTCCTTCTCCCTAGCAAACGGGGCTATTTATAGAGGTTTTAGGGGTGAATGTACCCCCTAAAACGCTCCATAATGGGGGTTAACTTCCTCATTACGTGGGCAGTAATTGACCCAATAACGAGGGCAGTTATAACCGAGACGCAGGTTTCGACCCTCGCGTCTTGGTGCCGCAGTGATGCTGAGACGCGAGTTTCGACCCTCGCGCCTTGATGCTATAGTGATGCTGAGATACGGGTTTCGACCTTCGCGTCTTGGTGTTGTCGTGATGCTGAGACGCGGGTTTTGACCCTTGTGTCTTGGTGTTGCTATGATGCTGAGACGCGGGTTTCGACCCTCGCGTCTAGGTGCTGCAGTAATGGCTATGATTAGCCCTGCGTCTGAAGTTTGGACTCTACTTTTTGATGACTTGTCTTTAGTGATTTTTAGATAGCCTACAATATATTAAGGACAATGCATGAGATAGGTGTGAGGATGGTTCTAACATAACATAAGTTTTCTTTTTATTAAAAAATTAATATTTTCTTTACTTTTAAATACTTTTTGAAAAATAATATTTTGACCTATTTTTTTTGTAACAAATTGAGTTAATTTTAAGGAATAGGATAATCATAATTATGATTTCTTATACTTGGTCAAATAAGATTATTTGTTTGATTTCTAGGGTTAGGAAGAAAATTGAAAAAGTAAATTAGTCTTGCTTTTTACCTTGATGAATATGCATACTTTGTACACTTACACACTTAGGGTTCAAAAATAAAGATTTTTATACCTTATATATATATATATATATATATATATATATATATATATATATATATATATATATATATATATATATAAATATATACACACACACACACACACACACACACACATATATATCAAAAAAAAAATCTCTGATTAAGTAGGTATTTGTGCCTCATAAAGCATAAGTATTCACGCCTAAAAATGGTCCATCTTATAAATAAAAATCCTTAGTTTTGTGGCCTTGTTTGCTCGAGTCTTAAGTCTTTGGGGTATTTTCTCACCCAGTGTTCTAAGACCTTCAGGTTTGGGAGTCACCGACTAAAGGCTCATTACATGGGTAGATTAGAAAGCCTAATTGAACTGAGGGACAATACCACCAAAAATATGAAAAATAAGGCATAAGAGTTAGAGTTAAAGAATCCTAAGTCAAAATTTCACTGTCACAAAGATGCATATGACATAGGGTAAAATAATAGACTATATGAGAAACACAGTTTGACTCCTTACCATGATTGATAATAAATTTTTGAATATAGACTAAGTTTTGAAATGAAAAATTCGATTTTCCTATAAACTTATAGATTACTTGAAATTTTACAGTAATATTTCAAATATTTTCTCTTTTTTTCAAATAATTTTCAAAAATACTAACACTTTGTTTCTCTTTCTTTATAGATTTTGTGGGTGTAATCTATTGAAAACCCTCATGAGACAGAAACTTATCCTTTAGGGGGAACCTAGAGGTTTAACGGTTTGTTACGTATGCTAAGTGCAACCATGATTCCTACAAAAGTGAGTTAGATTAGATTATCTCTATTTTTTATTTGTTTTGCTCGAGGACGAACAAAAGATAAGTGTGGGAGTAGGGTTCTTAACAAACATAGATTTTCTTTTATTAAAAAAATTAACATTTTATTTGTTTTTAAAAAAATTTTGAAAACAGAAATAATATTTTAACCTATTTTTTGTAAGAAATTGAGTTAATTTTAAGGAATAAGAGAATCATAATTAGGAATTCTTATGCTTAGTCAAACTAAGATTATTTGTTTTATTTCTAGGGTTAGAAAGAAAATTTGAAAAAGTAATTTAGTCTTGATTTTTATCTTGATGAATATGCATACTTTATACACTTGCACTCTTAGGGTTCAAAAATAAAGATTCTTATGTCTTATAAAAAAAAGAAAAAAAGAAAAAATATATATCAAAAATCCTCTAATTAAGCTGGGTATTTATGCCTCATAAAGCATAAGTATTCATACCTAAAAGCAGTCCATCTTAAAAATAAAAACCCTTAGTTTTGTGGCCTTATTTGCTCGAGTCCATAAGTTCTTAGGGTGTTTTCTCACCCGGTATCCTAAGATCGTCGTGTTTGGGAGTTAACGACTAAAAGCTCATTATATTAGCAGATTAGAAAGCCTAATAGAACTGAGGGATAATACCACAAAAAACATGAAAAATAAGACGTAAAAATTAGAGTTAAAGAATTTAGAGTCATCACTGTCACAAAGATGTATATGACTTAGGATTAAACAATAGACTAAATGAGAAATACAGTTTGACTCCTTACCTTAATTGATAATAAATTTTTGAATAGAGACTAAGTTTAAGAATGAAAAATTCAGTTTCCTATAAACTTATAGATTAGTTGAAATATTACAATAATACTTTAAATATTTTCTCTCTTTTTCAAATGCCTTTCGAAAATACTAACACTTTATTTCTCCTTTTTTATGGATTCTATGGCCGTAATCCACTGAAAACCCTCACGAGATAAAACTCTTCCTCTAGGGGTAAGCTAGAGATTTAACGGCTTATTGCACATGCTAAGTGTAACTGTGATTCCTACGAATGTGAGTTAGATTAGGTTATCTCTATTTTTTATTGTTTTGCTCGAGGACGGGCAAAAAATAGGTGTCAGGGTGTAATCGGTCACTGATATTACATATTTATTATCATATTCCTATATTTATTATTTAATAAACTCTACTTTAATTATCTTTTTTGTCTAATTATTTGCAAGGCCTTTACTAAATAAGATGGAGAACAAATGAGCCCAAAAG
The DNA here is from genome assembly GCA_038442645.1 of Agave tequilana. NCBI lineage: Eukaryota > Viridiplantae > Streptophyta > Magnoliopsida > Asparagales > Asparagaceae > Agave > Agave tequilana. Next base: position 97,573 of record JAVJIF010007345.1, on the reverse strand, counting down.
CCTATTTAAATTTTAATTAATTCAGAATTAAATCAAACCGAGGATTAGGGCAAATATACAGAAGATAATCTGAAGATCAGTGCAAAATCAGAGAGATAACTCAAATGAAAACCAGATAAACTCGATTTCTATAGATCCATTTGATTAACCGAAGATCAATAGAAGTATCATCAAATCCAGAAGACTAAAACTGAAATATTATTGGATAAAAGCCAAAAAGAGGATAAATGGAGTCTGCACCCCTGGGGTGTGGCCATCTGGTCAAACCTGGTGCGCGAAAACGCGGCCCAAGTCACGTTTTCGCGGTAGTTTGGTAAGACATGGGGGAACGTTTTCTCTCCCTATCTTCAAACGCACTCTCTTTCTCTTCTGCATTTCGCTATATATACCTGCAAATTCTAAGGCCAGAGAGAACGATCTAGCAGAGAGCCTAGGCGAGGCTGTACTTTAATTTGTAACTTAGATTTTTACTTTTATTTATGTAATTTTCATTTTTCTTTATATAACTAAGACTAGAGAAGAGTTTTATGGAGGAATGAGAGTGAAGCTTGTACTAAGGATGACATTGATGTAAGTTGTTCTTCTTTTCTTATATTTTTACTTTATTTAATCAAAGTTACATTTTTATATTCTTCTTTTTCTCTTATTCTTCTTCTATCGGTTTTGATGATAATCTAAATAAAACCTATAGCATCGAACCTGCCTTGTCATTGCAAGTGTCCCTGATGGCTTATGGTGATGGATAACTATTATTTTGTTAGTTAAGCTTTCTCCTTAATTCATAGTGTAGATCAGAAATGAGGGGATCCTATTTGCCTTGTTTTGCTCACCTTCAAGACGAGGCAAGTCTTTGTCAAGAATTCAAGGTAAGTCATCAACGGAAAGAGATAAGTAAATACTTTTTGGGTTTTTCTTCTTTTCTTTTAATCTTTAATTTAGATTACACCAATCATAACTCTCTTCTATTTAATATTTTCACGTTCTTTTTATAAACTCAATTTTTATTTTCTCCACCTTCTCAATCTGCCATTTCTTCTTAACTTAACGATAGATTTTTTTCTTTTTCTTTACAAGAACAAAGAAGACTTTTAACCATTTCAAGCAAACTAAAGACAACTAACAACATGCTTCTATCGCAAGTCCCTCCCTATAGATCACGACCCGCATAGCCACTTACTATCGTGGTAGCATTGAGTAGCTTGCACGTTTTTCTTATGTTCTAAAATTTTGTATTTTTTGTGCAGGTAAAACCTCAATAAAGAACCAAATAAAGATTACAACTTTGAGGTTCTAATGGCAAAAAAAATTAGAACAAAATTTAGCTTGGAACTTTAGATCTAAATGAATGAGTGATTGGTAGTCAAAAGTGCATTTTTATCATAATATTTACCATCACATTTTCATATTTATTCATTTAATTCTGCATAATTATTAATAATTTATAATTTATTGTGTGCAGGCCTCGAATTATTATTTTAATAATAAATAAAGCTTAATGAAGCCCAAAAACCCATATTTGAAGTCTAAAAGTGCAAATATCAATTGTCAAAGTGCAATTATGCAAGGGCTAAAGTTGCAATTATTAAAGATGAGGGAAGGATAGAATTCTACCCAACCCTAAACTCTTGCAGGATGAGCATAAAAGCCAAAGATAAGAAGGAAATTCGTGGATAAAAGATTTGGGATAATTGAGATCAAGGTAACTTGATTTCTAAGTTATCTCGAAATCTCAAGATGAAGAGCCAGGATCACACTTCCAGAAGCAAACGCCCAGATGAATGGATCGGGAGAGGCCACGCGCCAAAGCGCATGGCCAGAAGAGCCAGTTTTGCCGCAAAATTGCGGCAAAAACCAGGATTTTGCGGCAATTTAGATGAGATCAGTTTCCAGTTTTTGTGGGCAGGTTTATCCAGGACTCTTCGGCCTTCTGCACCTATAAATACCCCCTGCAGTGCAACGTACAGAGTAGTCCAGACGCAAGCCAAGGGCCAAAAGTTAGGGTTTAGTTTTTAGGTTAGATTTTATTTTTGTTTTTTATTTTGTAAATTTTATAACTGAGAGTGGAGGAAACTTTCATGGAGGATGGAGTCTTCGCTTGTACTGAGGTGACAGCGGTATAAGCCCGCTTATCTTCCATTGTTAATGAAATCCGTTTAAGGTTCGTTTTTGTTATTATTTTATATTTTTCATCTCTTGTTTATTCTTGTGTTTCTCTGTTTCTATTTTCTTTCTTCTATTTGTTCTCTAATGCCTTGTGAACAATGAGACCCAACTGCTTCGAGACTGCCTAGCCAACGAAGATCCCTTGATGGCTTATGGCGATTAACATCCTATACGCCATACTTGCAAGTCTTCCGAGAAAAGGTAAATCATCGCACGGATCAAAGGTAAGCAGGCTGAAGAGGTTCGTACGTGTTTTCTTTATTTTCTTTCTTTAGTTTTGATCCACATCTTCCACAATTCTTTTCTTCACTTCATTGTAAATACTATTCATTGTAAATACCACTGCTAATAATAAAAAGAAAAAAAAAAGAGATAACTTGCTTAACGCTTCCATCGCAGTCCCTCCTTGAGGATCACGACCCGCATAGCCTTGCTACCGCGGATTAGTATTGAGCACCTCGCACACCTTTAATTCTCAGATCTAATATTCATATTTTGTGTGCAGGTAAAACTCGATCAATGAGTATAAAGATGCAAACCTAAATTTAAAAAACATTGGAGATGCTTGAGAGAGAAGTGTAGAAAATATAGATCAAATCTCAATTACAAGAACTTGTAAGCACATGAAAATCACTCTTTTGAATTTTAAAAAGAAAAAAAGGCTCTTAAAAAAGTATTTTCTCAAGATCTTTTTTCAGTGAATTCTTAGAATGCCAAAAATTAGGAAGAGAAAAGAGCAAACTAATACTTATAGGTAGGAGAAGATAAAGATGGGTGAAAAATAGTTCAGCCTAAAAGATAAGGTTCAAATCTTCTTAAAATATCAAAACTGTGCACAACTGGTTAACCGCCAAAAGGCCTGTGTCGGTCTGTTTTCACAAAGTACAAAAGCCAATTTCAAAAGTAAAGTCCAGCAAATGATTCAGCAGTCAATACGTAGGTAAAGTAAAAATATCAATGGTCAAATACCTTTATGCCACTGGTTTGACTTGTACTGGTATCAAATAAAGAATAGAAAGATATTTTCAAAAATTCCCTCACTTTTTCAAAGTCCACGAAAATTGGAGCAGCCTGGCGATTGATTCCACTAAAGTCCAGTTCCACTAAAGTCCAAAACTGGACTTAGGTGTCGGACAGTCGACCTGGTGGTCGACCTGAGCCCTACCCGAGAGTTGGGATGGTGTTCTGGCATCAGCGGGCGAAGTGACAGACGAAGTGGCGATCGATCTGATCCCTTCCCAACAACACTGAGCTTTAGAGAATGAAGTGGCAGAAAGAGTGGCGGTCAATTTTTGTGGATTTGAAACCAATCAGCTTACTTCGAGTCAACCGCAAGGTGTTGGTGGTTGATCCGTTATCTCCTGTTTGCTGCCATTCATTTCAAACAACCCTAAACTCACAAATTTGATTTAAATGCCTTTGACAAATATGAAATAATTTGTATAAATCCCAATATAAAATCAATATATATAAGCCTAAATAAATATTTTAAATACAATTTAAAAGCTTTTGTGCATATCGATAAAACTTTGAAGGAGATCATACTGGAGATCAAATTGAAACATATATGCACAAGTATGGATATGAAATCTAGTGCTAAATTAAATTCTTATCTTAGTGTTTCTTATCTTACATAATATTCTTAAATATATAGTAATCTTTGGCTCATCACTCTAGCTCCAATAGAGTTGCCTTGATAAATTGAGTAGCTTGAGCTAAATTTTTGATACTACCTCCTTAACGATTTTACAATATGATCTCAGATCCATCCAACCTCCACCCCATATCTATCAAAGATTTTTTGCAACATGAACTCGCCAAAATCCATCGTTCTCGGTATTCTTTGAGATAACCCGAGCTTTCTTCGGATGCGTCAAGCAATGCGTTAAAGCCTCCTATCAATAGAGTAGGGTATTGAAGCGATTAGACTCTCACCAGTTCATTTCATAGTTTATCTCTGCATGTCTCATTGGTGTTTGAACAATTGCCACAAAGCACCAAGGCTCATAATTTGATTGTGTGATAGTGCCAATTACTGCATGGTCTAGTTGACACTCTAAAAAGACAAACTCACAGACAGCTCTTTAATCGGTCTGAATGATGTCTAACTTGTCGACATTTACAAAAGACAAGTCACAGACAAGCTGACGATCAGTTTCTGCTCATCCCTAAGGGACAAAGCAGCGACTTGAACTCTACTGATCTAGTGAAGCAGACAGTAAGCCAAGGTTGCTTTTGAAGAGAACTAAGCAGGCCTATGATGCTAAGTTAGCTCAACACTTAGCCTCGCATGAGCCCAAAAGGATAGCTTCACCTGAGAGGCTGTTTGTTTAGCTTCGCCTTGAAGCTCTTCCGCGGAGAACTAACTGTTAGCTTTGCCTGAAGCTCTACACAGGGCATGTTTGGTTGTAAGGAAGTGGGCGAAAGTAAGGAAATGGGGAAGTATAATTGCTCACCTCCCTATCTATCCAAACACCGGAAAAGAAAAATAAGAAAATCCCCTTTCCTTTTCTCTTTTCTCTTTTACACAACTATTTCTTCATTTTCAGAGTGCTACAGTTAATTTTGTGGTCATGTAAATCTCATTTGTAATAAGTTATATACAAAACAATTAATTTTTTGATCATGTAAATCTCACTTGCATTCTAATTACAGTCCATTTTTATTTTTATTAATTAATTAATATTTTAATATTATTTTACGTTCAACTTTGTGGTCAACTTTTTCACTTTCACATTACCAGCCAAACACTGAAAAAGACATGCAATTTTCAAACCACACTTCCTAACAACATCTAAACACCAAAAAATTTACTAACCAATTCTCAAGTTCCAAAGGGAGCTGTTACCACTTTCTCACTTCCTCACTTCCACCCTTAACTAAACAGGCCCACAGTCACGCAGAAAGCTAACTCCTAATTTCGCCTGAAGCTTAGCACAACTCTATTGAAAGCTTGCTTCTAGCTTCGCCTGAAGCTTTACACGGCTCTGTTGAGATCTAACTCTACCTTCGCCTTAAGCTTGGCACAACTCCGTTGAAGAGCAGCCTCGCCTGAGGAGGCTGGCTGATTGGGAAAGAGATGTGTTGTAGATTGCACAGATATTATAGAGAAAAGAGAAGGTTTAGAATCAACCTTTGTGCTTGATCAATCCACAATTGTATTTATAAGGTCAATGTATCCTTTCCAATCTCCGTTATAGCAAAGGCTATACCGGGTCGATTCTCCGGGAGAGCTAGCGATGGAAGCGTTATGGTTCAAAGTGAAACAAGAAAACGAAGATTCTTCTTTGTATTTACACAAATGCAAGAAACATGAAAAAGAAAATAGAAGAAGTGGTTGATTTGTGCATGATGGAAAAGAAACCAAAAGAACTTTAGTAAAGTGTATTGCTAAGAGAAAAGAAGCTAGTAAAGAAATGTTTGGAAGACTTTAGATGAGAAAGTACATGGCTAGCTAACTTTACTTCGCTAACTTACTATACTTAATGGTGATGCTTGATTGCCTCATGTTGATTCATTGGCAAATAGATATGACTTTGCTTGTTTGTTCAAGTACTTTACCGTTTTGAAGATGAGTGTTCCTTTAGTTCATAGCTTGAAGCCTCATATTGATTCATTGGCTCTCTAGATAGATTATCAATGATGAACTCTAGGATTGGTACTCAAGGGATGCTAGGTTAGAAGAATCAACATTCATTTAAACATTCAAGACATAACAACAAATTAGCTTGAAGTAAAGAAGTTGTTCTACAAGTAGCACATGTTTGGTGATCCATCTCCATGTTCCATCAAGGCACTTGTTCTAGACAAGGCTCTAAATGAGGCACACATGAGTCATATGGAGTATGTACAAGCATTCACCAAGGAAAGCAACTCTACTTCCTTGGTAAGTAAAAGAAACTCTCACAATGCAAGTATAAAGATAAGCAATCATTCAAAGAGATAGAAGTTAGCTATGTAAGTTGTTAGCTAGCCATGCAATAGAAATTTAGCTATCCATTACACAAGTAACAAAGCAACAATTCATGATGTAAAACAAAGAGAAGTAAAGCAATGAAAGTGAAAGAAAGCAAAGTAAGTAAAGCAATGCAAAGTAAAACGTACTAGAGCTTGCAAAGAGAAGACGAAGCTTTGATTAACCCTTGTTACAAGTGATGTCACCTCCTTGATTACAAGCTTTCAACAGCACTCACTTTCTCTCTTTGACAAAATCTCTAGGAGGAAGAAGATGGGGACTAAAACCTAGGAGAAGACTAAAACAAAATACAAGAGTTTCCCTAGTTCTCTCCTCTCTCTTCTCTGTTTTTTTTCGTGCAGACCCTTGTCATGTATTTATAGCCCTCAGAGAGAAGCTTCGAGAGCCAGGTTGTTGGCGCAAAATCTGGGATCTAACGGCTTCATAACTGCCGCAGATACGCGGGAAAATCCAGGTTTTGGGGCCAAAATCTGGGCCGTTGAGCCCAGATTTTCTGGTACAGGTTCGTTGCGAGGTTGTTATCCACGTGGCCTTCTGGAAGATTCAGTTGGCGCGCGGATCTCTCTGAATCCAGATTCAAATCTTGGGCTTCTTTTTGGGCTTTTGAATTAATCTCTTTAATTATTGCTAATTAAAGAGATTAATGGGCTTTCTCTCTTTTAAGTTGTGGCCTGCAAAAAATAGAGAGGAAAGGATTAAAAATCACGTTTTTATATACAATATGCATGGTATGGAAGTGGTAAAATATGCAAATATGTGTAACAATCACTGGCCTCGCCTCCAACTGGCTAGCCTTGCATAAGGAGGGTATCTTTACCTCAATTGGCTAGCCTCGCATGAGGAGGGTATCTTTACCTCAATTGGCTAGCCTCGCATGAGGAGGTAGCTCGCCTGAGGAGGCTAGCGTCACTTCAACTGGCTAGCCTCGCCTCCAACTGGCTAGTCCTGCATGAGGAGGCTAGCGTCACCTCCAACTGGATAGCCTCGCATGAGGAGGCTAGCGTCGCCTCCACTGGCTAGCCTTGCATTAGGAGGCTAGCCTCGTCTCCAACTAGATAGCATCACATGAGGAGGTTAGCGTCGCCTTAACTGGCTAGCCTCGCCTGAGACTAGTTAGCCTTGCATGAGGAGGCTAGCCTCGCCTCCACTTATTAGCCTCGCCTGAGGAGAGTAACCACCCCATTAAGTTAGTAGGGGAGTTAATGGGTAGTTACACTCATGATCACTCATTGAGGGGAGACAATCAAGAGAATCATAACTCTTAGCCTGCTAGTAAGTTAGACTCAGGGCCTTGAAGAAATTCAAGTTCAAGAAGTTTTTTGAAGAGCATAAGCTTCTTTAGTGCCTTCAAAACTTAAGCTAATAAGAGATCTACTCTCTCGCTTTTAAGAATTCAGAGAATCACTTTTTTAGTCCTACAAGGATAAATTCAGGTGTTAATACCCCTAAGGCCTTCCTCCCTTTCAAGGAATCTCCGGAATCAGGCGAAAAAAGATTCTCAGGTAATAGCATTCGAAGATCGATCGATCACATCGTCAATGGGACAAAGTGGTCGCACCTGATCAGACTCCCACCGGTACACTTTCTCAGAAATCTCAGAGGAGATCTACTTGTATTTTTTTCTTTTAACTACTTGTACGCTTTCCCAGAAATTTCAAGACCCATGAGATGGAATGAAAAGCAAGAGAAGAGATGGCTCCTCCAAACAAGAAAGCAATCGCTTTCAAAAGCTCTTCCACCTACTCCGACGAAGATGATGAAGAAGAGGATGATGAAGATCTTTCTCTTCTAGTGAGGAACGTTCGGAGAATGTACAACAAGGCTAAATTTCAAAATAGAAGGAAATGGCAAGGTAAAGAAGAGAAGAAAATCATTTGCTTCAATTGCCGAAGCCGGGACACATAGTTGCAGAGTGTCCAGAAAACAAGGGCAAACCCTCCATCTCCAAGAAGCCATACAAGAAGAAAGCTTTAAAGGCTACTTGGGATTCGGAGAGTGAATCCGACGAGGAAATCGACACCGCCCACATGTGTTTCATGGCAAAAGAAAGCACAAGCAAGGTAACTCTCGAAACATCTATTAAAGATTGTGAATTACCTATAGATGAACTAGGAGAAGCTTTTGAAGAACTATCTCAAAACTATGATTTTCTTAAAAAGAAATATTTAAAAATGAAAAAGGAAAATGAATCACTTAACCACAAAATTTTTATTCTCACAAAAGAAAAAGATGAATTATTTTCAACTCTCACTTCTACTCAAAAGAATTTTGATGCCTATAAAATTTCTTGCAAAGGTAAATTTTCACAAATTGATGAAAATGAGATTTCCATGCTAAAGAAGAAAATTGACTCATTATGAGAAGTTTTAAAGAAATGTGAATTTGATAAATCTAGACTAGAGGCTATGTTTCTTAAGAAACATATCCCAAAGAAACAATCACATGCTACTCACACCCATATTCATAAATCTCAACATTCACACTCACATCATACTAAACAACCAAAACATGCTCACACTCCACACACTCATCTTGCATTCTTATATGGTAAAGTTTATTCATGCACATATTGTGGCCGAAAGGGTCATTTGGTTAAATTTTGCTATGATAGGATAAATGCATCACATAATCATGTTTGGGTTCGTAATGCTAACATTCAAGGACCCAAAAATTTGGGTACCAAAGTCAACAAATTTGTTACATGATGTAGGTACACTGCAAAGCTCAAAGAAGTAGGGAGAGGTGGTATCTTGACAGTGGTTGCTCAAGGCACATGACATGGGATATCAATAACTTTGCAATCCTATCAAAATACCATGAAGGTGGCACTGTCACCTTCGGAGATGACGCCAAAGGAAAAATCATCGGTATAGGTAACATTAAACTTGGTACATCTCCTATAATAGAAAATGTTGTTTTAGTTGATGGCCTCAAGCATAATCTCTTGAGTGTTAGTCAACTTTGTGATAAAGGTTTTAATGTGATTTTTGATGACTTAGCTTGTAGTGTAATTGATAGACAAACTAATGCATGTATATGATCGGTCGCTAAGATTGCACATTTGTTATCATATTCTCATACTTATTATAAAATAAACTCTGCTTTTTCCTAATTATTGTTTAATTTATTTGTAGGCCCATTCGTAAAGGAGAGTGAAGAAAAATGAGCCCAAAAGCCCATCAAATTCTGAATTAAATCAGAATAAATTCGAAATCAGTAAATCAGGGCAAATCTTGACAAATCAGAGAGGTCAAAAATGGTTAAATGAATCATCCCAAATCAAGCGGTTGAAGCCAAATATCAAAGGCCGTTTTATCACAATTTTGCAGCTGTAACGGGAAAACCAGCAGGAGATAAGGAAAAATCTACAAATAAAGAAGCTGCCCCAACCTGGTGTGCCACCTGGCCACACCATGGCCGTGGAAACGAGGCCAAAACCACATTTCTGCGGCCGTTTAAAGTTTGTTGGGGAGCGTTTGCTCCCCCTATCTTCTCACGCTTCCCCCCTCTGGGTTTTTGTCTATAGAAGGCAGGTTTTTCACTGTAAATGGGAACGACCAAGCAGAGAGATAGATTTTAGGCCACTTTTCCGTTCTTTATAGTGTAGGTTTTTATTTTCTTTTTATGTAATTTTTGTTTCTTTGTAAGCATAGGTTAGATTGAGATTCATATAAGTAAGAGAGAGAGGCTTATGTTGAGAGTGACACCGATGTACCTCCTCCTTTCTTCCATCGTTTCTACAAGCAATAAAAGATATTTTTTTTAATGTTTGTCTTTACTTTTGTTTTCTTCTTCTTCTTTCTACTTTTCCTCTTTTGGTTATGATGAGCATTCAAGTGAATCTAGAAGCATCAGTATAGCCATGTTTGTATGAGTGCCAATGATATTACATGATGATGTTCTCCTGCTCAGGATTTCGTATCATTTCATTCTTGTTCGTCTTGATGATGTAATACGAATGGGGACTGAGCTCGATCTTATGAATTATGCGTTGATCGCCTCCGAAGCAAGGTAAAACATACAAGGGTTCCAAGTAAGTCATCAACCAAAGGAGATAAGTTTTTATTTTAGTTTTCTTTCTTTTAATTCTTTAGTTTAGAACACCACAATCCACCACTTCTTTTATCACTCCTTTTTCATTTCTTTGTACATATCATTTCTAGTTTCTCCATTTTCTCTATCTACCACTTTCTCCCTAACTAACTTTAACCTATTTTTTTCTCTTTTTCTTTATAAGAACTAAAAGAAGAATTTTAACCATCCTTTGTATCTTAAAAGAAAACTTACTAAAAAAAGCTTCCATCGCTAGTCCCTCCTTGTGGATCACGACCCGCATAACCACTTGCTATCGCGGTAGAATTGAGCACCTTGCACTCTTTAATCTTAAAATCTGAAATTCTGTATTTTGTGTGCAGGTTCGACCTCAATCAGTATATTTTCTAGATTTCGTGAAAACAATGTATACATGATTGATATGTCTAATATGCAATGCAATGCTACTTGTTTGAATGCCATCAATAATGACTCTTGGTTATGGCATAGGAGATTAGACCATATTTCGTTTGACCATCTATCTAGATTAAACAATAAGAAAATGGTGAAAGGTATTCCTTACTTGAAATTTAAAAAGGACCGCATTTGCGATGCGTGCCAACTTGGGAAACAAACCAAGTCCTCTTTCAAATCCATCAAGGATATCATGACATCACGACCTTTGGAGTTGATCCATATGGATTTGTTTGGTCCTACTAAAACCAAAAGTCAAAGCGATAATCATTTTGCTTTCATTTTAGTTGATGATTTTTCTCATTTTACTTGGGTTTTCTTTTAGAATATAAAAATCAAGCCTTTTCAAATTTTCAAACTTTTAGGAAAAGAGTTGAAAAAGAAAAAGATTCTTCTATTTTAAGAATAACAAGTGATAGAGGTGGTGAATTCAATAACCAACCCTTTATCACCTTTTGCGAAGAACTTGGAATTAAATATGAACTATCTTGTCCTAGAACTCCATAACAAAATGGAGTTGTTGAGAGGAAAAATCGAACATTACAAGAAATGGCTAGGACAATGATAAATGAGTACGGTCTCCCTCAATACTTATGGGCCGAGGCCGTAAACACATCTTGTTACATATCAAATAGGGTTTTCTTATGAAAAAATACTTCTAAAACATCTTTTGAGATTTACTATTCAAGAAAATCAAATGTTTCATATTTTAAAGTTTTTAGTTGTAAATGTTTTGCTTTAAATACTAAAGATAATTTAGGTAAATTTGATGCAAAATCTTATGAAGCAATTTTTGTTGGTTATTCTAACACTAGTAAAGCTTATAGAGTTTTCAATAAATCTACATTGACTATTGAAGAATCTATACATGTAAAGTTTAAGGAATCTAATGTGTTTATTGAGAATATTGTAGAAATAGATTCCTTAGGTGAAGACATGGAGAGGATTACCTTGAAAGACTCACCTACTCTAGAAGACAAGCCAAAGGTTGATGGGAAAGTAATGTTCAAGAAGTTAAAGTGGAGCCAACACAAACACTTCCAAAGGATTGGAGATTCATTCCACATCATCCCAAGGATCTTATTATAGGCGAAGTATCAAAAGGGGTAACTGCTCGTTCTAAACTTCCTGATCTTTATGGGCACTATGCATTTATTTCTCATTTTGAACCAAAGAACATCCTCGAAGCCGAGGGCGACTCATATTAGTTGCTTGCCATGCAAGAGGAGCTCAATCAATTCGAGCGCAACCAAGTTTGGCATCTTATTTCTAGACCCCATGACAGATCAACAATTGGTACTAAATGAATTTTTAGGAACAAGTTGGATGAGTCGGGCAACGTTGTTAGGAATAAAGCTAGGTTAGTGGCCCAAGATTACACTCAAGTCGAAGGTATCGATTTGAGAAAACTTTTGCACCCGTAGCACGGCTTGAAGCCATACGGATAACACTTGCATTTGCTTCATATAAAGATTTTAAACCTTTTCAAATGGATGTAAAAAGTACTTTCTTAAATGGATTTATTGAAGAGGAAGTGTATGTTGAACAACCCCCGGGTTTGTTGATCCTACACATCGGGATTTTGTTTTCAAACTAGACAAAGCTCTTTATGGTTTAAAACAAGCCCCTAGGGCTTGATATGAAAGACTTTCTTCATTTCTTCTTTCAAGTGGTTTTGTTAAAGGAAAAACAGATACTACTTTGTTTACCAAACATGTTGAAAACGATATACTTATAGTTCAAATATATGTTGATGATATTATATTTGGTTCTACTAATGAAATATTTTGCAAAGATTTTGAATCATGCATGAAGGAGGAATTTGAGATGTCTATGATGGGCGAGCTTAACTACTTCCTTAGTCTCCAAATCAAGCAAAGGAAAGATGGGATTTTTATCAATCAAGCTAAGTACACGAAGGAACTTATCAAGAAATTTAGACTTGAAGGGGTTAAGACAAGCAAAACTCCCATGGCTATCACAACAAATCTTGACAAGGATGAGCAAGGTATAAATGTAGACATTAAACTCTATCGTAGCATGATTGGTAGTTTGTTATACTTAACGACTAGTCGGACGGACATTATGTTTTGTGTGTGTCTTTGTGCTCGATTTCAATTATGTCCTAAAGAGTCCCATTTGATTGTGGTAAAACGCATAATTAGATACCTTAAGGGCACCATTGGAATGGGTTTGTGGTATCCGAAGACCGGACAATTTTTCATGACGAGTTTTTTGGATGCCGACTATGCGGGTTGTAGAGTGGATTGGAAGAGTACTAGTGGAACATGTCAGTTTTTAGGAAATTGTCTTGTTTCATGGTCTTCTAAGAAGCAAAATTCTGTAACCCTCTCAACCGTCGAGGCGGAGTATGTTGCGGCCGGGGCTTATTGTGCACAAGTCCTTTGGATGAAACATACTCTCCTTGACTATGATTTGCATTATGACCATATTAAAATATTTTGTGATAATACTAGTACTATTCATATGACTAAAAATGCAAATCAACATAGTAAGATAAAGCACATTGACATTCGATATCTCTTTCTTAAAGATCATTATGAGAAAGATGATATTGAAATTGATTATGTTTTCACCGATTTTCAACTTGCCGATATTTTTACCAAACCACTAGATTATAATAGATTTTCCTTCATTTTTTGTGAATTAAATGTTTGTGTTATGGATTCATAATTTTTTTTTAATACTCTTCAAAAATGTTTATTGAATTTGACCCTTTTTTATGCATGACAAAAAGGGGGAGAAATACTTTGAGTGATTGAGTTATTATTTCTTTCTCATGCCATTTTTATGCAAAATTTGTAAAATTCATATCCTTGATATATAGCATGATTTGAGGGGGAGTTTCAAGCTCCTTTTCCATTTTTTTGTTAAATAACTCATATGTTTTGTCATCATCAGAAAGAGAGAGATAAGGGTACAATCAACTGGTTTTAGAGTTTTGATGATTAAAAAACATATATAGTTATTTGTACTAATCATGTTTAAGTGTTTAAGATTTTTTCAGGGTTCTAAGAATTCAAGATGTTTTCTTCCCTAAAGGAAGATGGTGTTGACTCAAGTTGACTCAATTCGGGATCAAGAATTCAAGTTATTCAACGATACATATGGAAAAACCCAAATTGAAGATCTTCTAGTCACCTAGAACCATTGTAAGAATTAGTATATTAAAGAGTAAGGATATGATAGTTGTGCTCAAGAAAACACACATACACACAAAAATACACTTTTTAAAATACAAGTTTTTGGTTAGTTGGTTTTGGTGCATGTTTGGTTAATGTACATGTTTCAAAATATTTCGAATTTTTATATCTAGTTTAAAACATGTATTTCATTTCCTATAGCATGCTACTTAAACCTCAAACCATTTAAAAATATTTCAAAAATTATTCAAAGTTCAAAAACCTCTTTACAAACTATTTCAGGCCTTTACAGTCGACCGGCGCTGTTCAGGCCAGAACGGTCGACCGTCCGGTCGACCAGGCCTTATGGCCTTGGGCGTGCACGTCTGTGCACGTCTGCCGGTCGACAGGATGGTCGACGACAGACCCTGCGGTCGATCGACTGCAAGACCCTAACTCTCAGGTTTTGCCGGTCGACCAGCCCGATCGACCGGCAGCTCATTTTTTCTATTTTATAATAGCCGACGGTCGACCAGAGCCAATGGCTCTTTTGGCAATGTGGCTTGCCGATACACCGGCAGCTGTCCAGAAAACCCCAACGGCTATATATTTTGGATCTGTTTCATTTTTTAATGATTCTAAAGGCTATTTCTTATTTCATAGTGGCTGAACTCACCCTAATGACCTAGTGTCAATTATGAATGGTATTTATCCATTCCCTATAAATAGAGGTCATTGGTCTTTGGTTTTTGACAAGAAAAATATCCAAGTTTCAAGTTTTTCAAAAGAGAAGAAAAGTTTACTTGCTTTCATTTTCAAAGTTCTTTCAATTGCAAAAGTTTTCAGTTGGTTTCCAAGTCTTTTACTTCTTTTCAACTGAAATTTTTCTCTGACTTTACTTCTTGAGCCAAAAATCATATTCCACTCTATAAGAAGTTGTAAGAGAGACTTTGTGGTCTTTTGATCACCAAGTGACTTGTATTCCATTGTGTTGAGATCCCTCTTGTGTAGAGGTTGAATTTGTTGGAGTTGGGTACTCCGGTCTTGTGTAGATCATTTGTAATCCCCTTAGGTGTAAGGTTCCTGTGTGAAAATTTCTTTTGTGCATTTAGTGGAAATCCTTCATAGTGGTGAAGGCGGGGACGTAGAGCAGTGGCTCGAACCTCAAAACAAATTACCTATATTTGCGATTGGTTTCCTTTTTACTCTCTATTGCTTTACATTCCTAATTTGTGATACCACTTGCTTGTACTTTATTATTGCACTCATTTCATTTACTTGCATTTTTTGTCTTTACTCATTTCAAAAAGAAAGCAATTACGTACCTCAACTCATAATCTAGAGGAATCAAAGAGGAGAAGTTCTAGAGCCCTTCACGGCAAATTCGACTTCAATTTCTTATTTTGAGTGATTTCTTCCATCATTCATACTTATTTAAAAAGAGCATTGATTAGCATAAACACCTATTCACCCCCCTTTAGGTGTATTTCACTGTGTGAACATAGTGAAAATCCTTCTGTGTGAAAGCGGCATCATAGAGCAGTAGCTCGAACCTCAAAACATATCTTTATGTTTGCGTTTGGATCTTTTCTCTCAACTCTCTTTATATATATATAAATCTTGTATTGCTTTACATTGTTCATATTCATATGCTTGATATTGTTTGTGTGCTCACAGTTGTGTTCTCTAAGAGAACTTCTAATAGCACCTTAACTCTTAGTTTAGAGGGATCTCGAGAAGTAGTTTCAGAGCCCTTCACGAGGAATTCAGACTCACTTTTGGTTATACATAGTATGTTAGCAATTAAGTTTTAAATTTCACATCATTTGTCCTCAAATAGCTTGTACACCTATTCACCCCCCTCTAAGTGTACCTACAATTGGTATCAAAGCCAGCGCTCTTGATATTCGGTTTAACCACTTAGGAATGTGATCCTTTGATTGCTAATTTAGACTGCTTTGCACACATAGTTTATACACTCATGGATTTTCTTGACTCTCTCATGTATGATGTTTCCAATATCAATAAGTGAAAGTTTAAGATGAGTGCATACCTCAAAGCCCTAGGATTGCATGTCTTTTTTGCCACTACCAAGAAATCTCATCTTAGTAATAACAAGTACTTAGAGATTAATACACAAGTCATGGAGGCACTTAGGCACAAACTTAGCAAAAATCACATTTTTTTTATTTCTCATTGTGATTCCGCTTTTGCAGTGTGGAACACATTGACCCTTTCGAGCAACAAATGACAAATAATGTGGAGAGAGAAGCTATTGTGGATGAGTCCGACGAAGCTTGCTATATAGTCTAAGGGATTGACTCCCTTGAGATAAAATCGGACATTCATCTAGATAATAGTGCTACCTCTTCTGATGATGATCATGATAGTATGGATGCCCATGCCTTAAATGAAGAGCTTTCCCGATTTTGTGAAAAACTTGTTATAAAAATATAAACTTTTGAAAAAAAATTTTGATTTAAAAGAAGAAAATAAAATTTTGTTTTCTAAACTTGACATGGTTTTGTATGAGAGGGTTGAGATTTCAAGTGAAAAAGATTCCTTGAAGACCCAACTTGACCATGCCTTGAAAGAAAATGATTTTTTGAAAATAAAAATAATTTGATCTTGTTTGAAAAAATGAGGTTTTGTCTTCAAAAATAGATTTTGTTTAAAATGAAAATGATTCTTTGAAAAACAAAATTGTTTTAATTTCAAAAGAATTGGAATTAGTTTCGAAGAAAAATATTTCTTTGAAAATGATTTTTCCTCTCATGGTTGTTATGTTTCCATTGCTCCATCCACTAGTGATTAACATGTTGCATGCTTCACTTCTTCTTCAATCATTAAAAATAATATTTGTGGGTTGAAGAAAATTTGAGATTGTTTGGGCTCCACTTTGAACTAATATGCTATGGATCACAAAAGATTGGAATCCATATTTCACAAGAAACATGCTCCACCTATGCATGCACACCTATCACGGCATACACATGCTTCTCATGCTCATGTGCACACTTGTACACATTATGGAAGTACATGCCACCTTGCAAAATTTTGTTATAATAGATTACATAATTCAAAATTTGTAAATAAGTTTGTATGGGTTAGGAAAGGTGCTAACCCTCATGAACCCAAGAAAGTTTGGGTACCAAAATCCACTCCTATTATAAATGATATAGGTATGGCCTCTCACAAGACGTGAGAATATTGGTGCCTTGATGATGGATGCGTTTCGATCTCAAAGATCATATCTATCGATGCATCACTTTCAAGGGATATTTAGGTGGGAGAACCACCATGGTTTGAAGACCTAGAGACTAGTTCTGTTGGTTTTGTTAACTATCTCTAACTCCTTATTTTGTTTATTTATTAATATTAATATTTTAGCATTATTGGTTTTCATGTTCATTATGTTTAAATGCAATGCCTATCAAATTTGTGATATACATAGATAGTCTTTGAGATTCACCCATGTTCATATAATTTCATATTTTTTGTTCTCACTTTTCAACTATTATGTGTATCCTAGTTCTAATAGCACATGCATGTAGCCTAATGATTATGTTCGTTTATGTTTTGTGCTTAGTTACTCATTTGTACTCATTGGATGTACATGTATAACATAGTTT
The DNA here is from genome assembly GCA_038442645.1 of Agave tequilana. NCBI lineage: Eukaryota > Viridiplantae > Streptophyta > Magnoliopsida > Asparagales > Asparagaceae > Agave > Agave tequilana. The sequence goes on along the minus strand of JAVJIF010007345.1, from coordinate 80,153 downwards.
TGAAGATTCTTACATTTACACTTGTTTTTTTCTATTTTTGTGCATGTTTTATGTTTTTGTTTCATGTATATGATAATTTTGTCTAAAACTAATAGAGATACATGTCTATCCTAGAGTCACTTACCTTCATGTAATATTCTTTTGTGGACTCAATTTATATTTGGAATATGTATGTATACTTTAGGTTCGATAAAACATACATATACCTTGAAACTTATTTAGTTTTTGAAGTTTTGATGATTCTTTATTTTTGATAAAAGAAATTTCACGTGAGCTTCAATGCCTTATTTTAATGATTTTGTTGATTACATAATTTTTACACACTCTATATATCTTTTATTTACTCATGGTTTTGATTCATGAGCCTATATGAGCTTTATAGATTTTTGAGTGTTGATTCTCGTGTAGTTTTCATATATTATGAAATATATATTTATTTTATTTCTTACTTGAAGAATTTCGTACTAGTTTTTAAAATTATCATAAAATTTTGTTTCGTATTCTTCAATTGGTAGAGTTTTTCAAATATACTAAAAGTATTTTCAAATCATATTTTTTGAAAACCCCTACCAACTGAAGGGCGGTTGGATGGTCGACCATGCCTTGTATGCTCATATTGAACATCTTTTAAACATATGCATGAATAGGATAGTAGGTATGAGTTATACATGATTTTAATGAAAATACATTTTGCATACTCATGTTTTCTATATGTATGCATCATATTTTAAATTGATATTATATTGCGTTGATTATACATACTTATAGATGTTTTCTTGTGCTTATTTTATAAAGTTCATACATTTAGCACAAATTGATTTTATGTTAAGTTTTAAATTCTTAATGATAATTGATATCTTTACAATCTTATGCATTATTTTTATTGGTATTTCATAAAGGGGGAGAAAAAATTCTTGTTTTATCTTCCAATTGGTTTTATTTGCAATTGGAATCTTACTCCCACTTTTATGATGAAAAATATTTTATTTTGGTATATGCTAATATTTTTAATATTGGTATCAATAATCTTAATTGGTATTATTCTCAATTTAGTATCTTTATTGTAAAATAGTTCTAGTGTTTACCTAAAAATTTGGTTTTACTTTCAATTGGTATCATAGCTTTTTATTGATATCAATTGGTAAAAAGATTATTTTCAATTGATAAAAATATAGTTTCACTTTCAATTGGTTTCTTTTATTAATATCAAACCTTGTTTAAAAAAAATGTTTATTGGTATTGCTTGTTTGTCTTCACCTCTTTGTTGATGAGTGACAAAAAAAGGGAGAAGGATTTAGGATTATATATGCATGCTTTATTAAGTGTTTATGCATATATATATATATATATATATATATATATATATATATATATATATATATATATATATATATATATATATATATATATATATATATATATATATATATATATATATATAATATATATATATATATATATAGAGAGAGAGAGAGAGAGAGAGAGAGAGAGAGAGAGAAATGTATATCAGCCCGCGGGCTGAGAGTACTCTCTCAGCCTGCGGTGACGTGGCTCGATTTGTCACCTCACTGACTTGCGGCCCGCTTTTAGGGAGAAGTTAAATTACCAAATACCCCTTATGATAACTTTTCCTTATTGTTTATTATTATTTTTCCTCCTTTTTATTTTGCCGCTCTTTATAGGATATAAATTACTTTTCGCCTTATTTCTTTACCTCTTTTTTGTAAGATCTAGTTTCTCCTTTTGAGCGTGGGATAAAATTTTTTTTGAAAATATAAAATCTTTTCAGATCAATCTTTTCAGCCTGCGATAAAATTCTACTTTATAGTTTATTTTTTTATATATAATGTAGTCAGAGTCTTTGGTCGCATTGTACATTTAAACTGCGACCTTAGTCAAAGTCTTTGGTCGCAGTGTACATGGTGAAATGCGACCAAGGTCGCAGTGTTGTTATTGATAAAGATGGCCAGCAACTGCAATCTAGGGTTGCATTACATGGACTGCGACTTTGGTCGCAGTACGTTAAGTAATTAATTTTTTTGAATATAATGTAGTCAGAGTCTTTGGTCGCATTGTACATTTAAACTGCGACCTTAGCCAAAGTCTTTTGTCGCAGTGTACATGGTTAAATGCGACCAAGGTCGCAGTGTTGTTATTGATAAAGATGGCCAGCAACTGCAATCTAGGGTTGCATTACGTGGACTGCGACTTTGGTTGCATTACGTTGTCTGTTGTCTGATGCGACTTGGAGTCAGTCCGTGAGACGCGACCTGTCATAAAGATTTTATGAGATCTTTTAACGTCAAGTCTATGTTGACGAACCCCGCACCATTCGTTGTTTCCCGAAGCGGTTGTGTACGCGTCGGTTCTTCATTGGGTTTAGGCGTTAATGTCTTTTAATGCCAAACCGGCGCTGGCGGTTGGAGACCATTAATGCCGACGATTCTGATTAATGAACCATTAATTATGGTTATTATGGGCTGCCTATAAATAGGGCTCACCCTCTCCCTTTAACAGTCCATAATTAGACTGTTTTCTTTCGAGAGCAATTGCTCTGAGAATTTCCGTCTTCTTCAGAGTCTCTAACAGGGGCCTGCCTCCATGGATGAAGATGACCCTATTGACGAACTTGATCGATGTTCGTCCACAAGGGAAGAAGTCATAGACCTCATCGTCCACAAGGGAAGAAGTCATGGTCCTCGTCGTTCACAAGGGAAGAAGTCATGATCCCTGACGAGGACTTAATCCTCACCGAGATCTGCTCTGACTTGATGCACTAGTCAAGCTTGCTGGTAACGGATGGTCAGAGTGGGTATGGCGGCGGGGGATGTGGTGGATATAGTAGTGGGTAGCATACCTTGTGAGGTCTCACTCTCCCTCTCTTACCCCAGAAGTCACATCGAGGAAACTCCATGCTCACTGGATAACCTTCTGGTGAAGAGATGTTCATAAACGAAAGATTCTGCTGCCACCAGACCTTCAGGAGAAGATTGCTCTTAGTAGTCAACAAGGGCTCTTCTTGGCTCTTTTGATGTTTTGTCTTCTTGGCTACTTTGATGTTTAGTCTTCTTTGTAACACTCAATCTTATTGATTCTGCTGCCACCAGACCTCAAGAAGAAGATTGCTCTTAGTCAACAAGGGATTTTTTTGATGTTTAGTCTTCTTTTGTACTGCTGTATTTGTAACACTCAATCTTATTGTATAAGAGATCGTTTTGTATCATTTGCACATGCCTGGAGATAAATGCCTGGACATAAATAAAAAGCATATTTGTTTTTTAATAAACTACGAACTTTTTCGCAGCCATGCATTGCAAACAAAACAACTATGACCATAGATGACACTGCGACCAAGGTCGCATAAGATACATTGCAAACAGTAACTACTGCGACCAGGGTCGACGCTGTAAGCAAAGTCTGCGACTAAGCAACTGCTGCGGTGACGTGTCACCTCGTCGCAGTGTTGTTGTTGATTAAGACTAAAGACCAGCAATAGCGACCAAGATTGCAGATTATTTTTTTAAGACTGCGGCCATCAACTGCGACCAATGTCGCAGTGTTGTTGTTGATTATTTATAAAGACCACCAACTGCGACCAAGGTGTGATGTTGATTAAGAGTAAAGACCAGCAACTGCGACCAAGGTCGCTGTGTATTTTATTAAGACTAAACACCAACAACTGCGATCAAGGTCGCAGTTTATTTTATTAAGACTACGGTCGTTTATTTTATTAAGACTACGGTCAGAAACTGCGACCAAGGTAGCAGTGTTGTTGTTGATTAAGACTAAAGTCCAGCAACTGCGACCAAGGTCGCAGTGTATTTATTAAGTCTGCGTCCAGCAACTGCAACCAATGTCGCAACCTTTCATTTTAAAAATTTATAAGGGTGAAGTAATATAATTATTAACTGCGACCAAGGTCGCAGTATATTCGTTTAGCGTAAAATATTTAAAATGAAGGTTTGTAACAATTGTACAGCATTTTCAACCAAGACATAGTAGTAAAAATGTAATTCACACAATTAACTTTAGAAAACAGATTTATATATATTTAAAAAAAAATAAAATACAATTTTTTTAAACTTCTAATCCTCGTCATCACCATCGTAATGAGAATATTTTTTTAAACTTCTAATCCTCGTCATCACCATCGTAATGAGAAAGAAGTTTGCGCCTTTGGTCGCAGTACTGAAGGAGGTCGCATTGCTATACGATAGCATGTTTCCTCCGGTATTCTTTATTCTGTATTAAGTATGCGACCATGGAATATTTTTTTACTTTTCAATGCTAAAAGTCGCTGTCGTCATATAAAAGGGGTATTTTTGTCAATTTGTTTCACGATTGTTTAGGCGGGTTTTTTTTGATTTTTTTGGCGCCCACACTCTGCGACCGATGTGTGGCATATATTCAGCCACGTCCCGCAGGCTGAGAAACTCTCTCAGCCCGCAGGCTGAGGTACAGTAAGCCCATATATATATATATATATATATATATATATATATATATATATATATATATATATATATTATATATATATATATATATATATATATATATTATATATATATATATATATATATATATATATATATATATATATATATATATATATATATATATATATATATATATCATGTTTTTTCTTGGTATCTTTAGCTACATTGCATATCTTTATTGTTTTATTCATATGCATGAGCTAAGGGAGAGCTTCTATGAAACTTATCAATGAAGCTTATCCTTAATTAATACATATATAACCTCATAAGTTTTGTCATCATCAAAAGGAGGGAGATTATTGGCCCAGAGGCCCTTGACCTTAGTTTTGATGATGACTAGCTTATGAAGGTTAGTTTGCTAATGATTTTGTCTTTAATAAGTTTCAATTATTGGTCAAGATCCTAGTAGAGATTTGACTTCAAGAAGATATTCACAGTCAAAGTGTTGAAGCAAACATGAATTGATTCAAAAGCTCAAATCACAACGATCGCATCTAGCTTCTTTGGATCAAGTTTGGATTGAGTCATCTTGAAGATGAAGATCGACAAGAAGACCTCGATTTATTTAGTTTTTTTGTTTTATTTAGATCTTGTATAATAATAGATTAGTCTTGATATGCTCAAGTTTACACACACACACAAGTTCAAAAGTTTTGGTTTCGATTTAACGTTTAACCAGTTTTGAATTTTCAAGAATATGCATATGTGGTTTTCATTAATAGATAAAATAAAAACAAGTTTTACATGTTTAAATGTGTATTGAATTTCATCCATATACATTATTGTTTCGTATTATAGAAAAACTTATTTTGATGATTCTAGTTCATGTGTTTCAAATTTTGTTTTTAACAAAACTTAGTTTTGGATCTAATGTCAAAAACATAGATATATCTTTTTATATGTGTATTGGATTCTATTCATACACACTATGCATCAAATGTGTTTCAATATCTTATTTTTATATTTGAACAACTTTTTGAGAAATAGTTTTTCATTTTGAAGTCTTCTCAAAAGCTCTTGAAGACAAAAATAAAATGATTTTTGAAAATACAGTTTTTGGTTTCAAGCTTAATTTTTATGCCTCAAAAATAGTTCAAATAGCTTGTAATATGGGTTGATCTTTGATCAAACATATTTGTACTTCAAGTGTTTACTTAAACTTATTTTTGTAGATTTTATGTGATTTTATGAGATATATAGGTATTTAAAAGCCAACATTTCAAACATTATAAAGCTAGTTTTTTGCTGCTAACGGTCGACTGACCGGGGCGACCGAAGCCATGATCGGTCAACCGACCGGTCGACTGCAGTGCACAAAGGTGCACAGGTTTTAGCAGTCGACCGGGCGGTCGACCGGGCAGTCGACCGTTCCAAAGAGTCTGCTCTCTGGAAATGGCGATGGTCGACCGACCAGAGAGACCAGCTCTCTAGTTCTGGCCTCGATCGACCGGGCGGTCGACCGACAGGCAGTTTGCCTTAAGGCGGTCGACTGGCCGGTCGACCGACAACCCTGATGGTCAGAAATCTCAAGCAAATAAGGCCACAAAATTAAGAATTTTTATTTATATGGACCACTTTTAAGCGTGAATACTTATGCTTTATGAGCCATAAATACCCAGCTTAATCGGCGAATTTTTTTAATAAATATTTTTTTTTCTTTTTTTATAAGGAATAAGAATCTTTATTTTTGAACCCTAAGTGTGTAAGTGTATAAAGTATGCATATTTCATCAAGATAAAAATCAAGACTAAATTACTTTTTTAATTTTTCTTCCTAACCCTAGAAATCAAACAAATATTTTCATTTTGGCCAAGCATAAAAAATCCTAATTATGATCCTCTTATTCCTTAAAATTAACTTAATTTCTTACAAAAATAAGTCAAAATATTATTTTCATTTTCAAAAAAATTTAAAGAAAGGATTTTTTTTTTAATTAGTAAAGTTAGTATGTTAGTAAACCCTCCCCTACATCTAACTCATGCATTGTCCTTAATGTATTAATGAAATGCAATAATACATGAAAAAGAAGAAAGGAAGGAAAATTGTCACCTCAAGGTGGTGGTTCCGGTGGTGGTCTCATTGAGCCAAGCGTTTCTACTCAATTAGATACTGTGAATTTTCATGCAACCCACCTTTTATGACCTCTTTCCTATTAACATTTTTATACTCCCCACTATGAATAGGATCATGCAATATCCTAATATGAATTTTTTTCTAGATATATGACCAATCTTGGGGTATCATCACGGAGTCATATTGATCTAAACCTTGGTCCAACAATGGAATATGGTTTCGTGGAATGAATGATTTAGGCTCAACAATGAAGGGAATGGGAATCGATGCTGACTCAGGAATATAACTCAAATCAAGTTAGATTTGAGAATCAGAGTTGGTTCATAAGTTTGGTTCAAATCATAAAATTCAAGTTCACTTTCATTTTCCAATAATGGAATGTGATTATCCAAAATAAGTGGTTCATGTTCAAGCTTTATAGGGATAGGAATATGTGTTGACTTCGGAATTGGGTCAAAATCGGGTAAGGATACCATAGCCAACATCGATCCGAAAAATGGAACTGAATCACAACATTGGGAATTGGTGTCACATTCATCTTCAAGTTCAATTTCATTGAAATGAAAACTTACCAATTTATCAATAGGTTGATATTGATCAAGTTCAAAGTTTTGTGATGAAATAGAATCTTTGTTAAAATTTTTAAGATACCATGATTCTTAGTTAATATGGCTAAGAGAATCAAGAATGGTTGAAAATGTGTTAGGTAGAGTTTCCTCATTTCTATTATTAATTGTGTTAACCAAATGACTCACTTTTACTTCTAGCCAATTAAGAGATTGGGTAACATTATTTTTGGACTGAATCAGATCTTTCGTACTCTTTTCTAAGTCAATAGGTTCTTCTTGCTGTGGTTGGACTTGGAAATTAGAATAAGGATCTTGAATTTGAGAATTGTTTGGGAGCATTGAGTTCAATTGAATTTGCACTTGTCGCGTGGATTCAAAGAAGTCTTTAAAAGTCTTTTCTAAAGAAGATTTTTCTTCTATAAGTTGTCTTGATATGGATTATATGAAGCTATTTGTTGCTAAGGTTGTTGATAGTAAGAGTCAGGGAATTGTATCCCTACTGACTCGGTGAATAGCGGTGATGATTGTCCCATTATTGTTTATAGTACTGAGATTGGGGCATATATTGATTCGAATAAGACCAATCTGGCACACTTAGTTGGTTAAAGTTATGTTATGCCGGGTTGGTAATATCTGAATTGGAAAAGGTTGGGATGAAATATGAATTTGAGTTATAATCAGAATAATTGTAATTATAATCCATTTCACAAGAACAAAAAAAATAATAAACAAATAAGAAAGTAAAGAAAAATCTAGCCTATGTTAGGGTAGAGCTTAGACCTGGACGACTCCTAACTATTGATTATCCACAGAAGGTATATTGCAGAACCTGACCATAAGTTAATCGGTCAGGTAAGGGCAAGATTGATGGGAGGTATCTGCACTTAAAGCGACGAGCCTAATTATGCCAAACCACCAGCCTTCGGGGTTTCACCCCCTCAATCTCCAACCTTTGACACAGATTTGGTAAGAGTCAATTTCTAATAACTTCCCCCTTAGGTCAATTCCTATTTGAGTCCGAGATGTCCCTAGGGCCAATGTCCACTCAATTTTAAGTTATGCTGGGTTAGTGAGGAAAAGGTTTGTGAGCAAAGGGGGGGTAATGACTTCCCAATCTTATCTTGTTTAAGGATATGCCCTTAATCTTTTTAGTGTACTGTACAAATATAAAGTAAAAGGTAACACTCAAGTAAAATGAATCACTCAAAATATGTTTCCTAAACTATATGTAATGCACACATGCCTTTGCTCCAGCACTTTTCAACAGTAATGTAAATAAATGAAATAGACAGATGACCTAAGATGCAAGAGTTTAAATGTTTTTTTAGCATTTACAAAGCAACAAGTTACTGCTGATTACAAACATGTATAGAGTGAAAATACACCTAGAGGGGGGTGAATAGGTATATGGCTAATCTAATGACAAATGATGCGGAATTAAAATCTAATAGCAACACACTAAGTGTAACCAAAGAGTGTAGCCGAATTTCGGGTGACGGGCTCTGCACTATCTCCTCTAAATTCCTCTAAATAAGAGTTGAGGTGCCATATGAAGCTCTCTTGGTTCAACACTAGTATGGGCATACAAACAATACTAAGCATATATATATGATATGAATAATATGAATCAATGCAAGATATAAAAGAGAAAGTTTAGAGATAGTGGATCAATCGCAAACACCGAGATATGTTTCGAGATTCGAGCCACTGCTCTACGTCCCCGCCTTCTCACAAAAGGATTTCCACTATATGTCCACACAGGACCTCCCACATAGGGAACCTCCATCGAGGATTTGGCAAATACAAACTAGGAGTACACAACTCCTCTCTCCAACAACAACACCTCTACACAAGAGGCAAGGCACAATAACTATCACCTTATACAAAAAGGATAAGGCACAAAGCCAAAACTCCAACCACAATTGCCTCTTCACAAGAGGGATAACCACAAACCCAAATCATAATCTCCTCTACACTTAGAGGGATAGGCACAAAGCCAAACAATGATCACCTCTACACAAGAGGGATGAACACCCAAAGCAAAGAGATTACAAACACTTGGTGATCTCAAAGACCACAAACTAATTTTTCTCACAAAAATAAGATCCTATAGATAGGATAGATAAGATAGCTCAAGTGTGAGAAAACAAGGTGTTTGGAAAACAAATCACAAAGAAAATACTTGGGAAAAATATTAGAAGAAGATAGAAATGAGGATCAAAATAATTTCCCAAAGACTTCTCGTTTTCCTTGATTTTTTCAACCCTTGAAAACAAATAAAACTAAATCTCTTTATCGCAAAAACTCTTTGAAAACTTGTTGCTAAAATACTTGTAAAGATGAGAAATTTTGCTCTCTAAAAACTTATGGAAAACAGCCCAAGAGATGGATATTATAACCCTCTCAAAATTCTGCCCGTTGGCAGCAAGAAGGGGAAAATGCCCTTCGGGTCGACCACCCGGTCGTCCAACGTAACGGTCATATTTCTGACAATTGTGCCTACGGTCGACGGCTCAGTCGACCGGCCAAGCCTATCGGTCGACTGCCTGGTCGACCGGCCAACACCCGAGAGTTGGGTGCTTTCAGTCGGTCGACCGCGCGGTAGACCAGCCTACTGTGGCTGGCCTGTGCATGTCTCTCGTACACAATGGTCGACCGGTCCGGTCGACCGACTCCTGATCCGGTCGACCTTCCGGTCAACCGCCAGCAAAGTCTGACTGAGAATTCTGGGACAGAAAACTTGATTAATTTAATACCAAATAAATCCCATAAATACACATAAATTTCACAAAAATATGTTCTTATAAATATTTGAAGAACAAATATGTGTGACTAAAACTCAACACATATTACAAACAATTTGAACCATTTTTGTGATATAGAAATTAGGCTTTAAACCAAAATCGGTATTTTTCAAAACCAAACTTTCAAATGAAAATTTGATTTTTCTCAAATTTGTATAAATACAAAAACATGATATTGAAACAAATTTGAAGCATATATATATGGATAGAATTCAATACACATATAAGATATATATATATATCTATGTTTTTGACATGAAATCCAAAACCGGTTAAACTGAAAACCAATAAACTTTAAACTTTTTTGTGTGTGTGTGTGAACTTGAGCATATCAACACTATCTGCCTTTACACAAGATCTAAACATAAACTAAACTAAACAAACTAAGGTCTTCTTACCGATCCTCATCTTCAAGACGACCCGATCCAAACACGATCCAACGAGCCTGACTCCAACCGAGTGCTAGATGCGATCTTGACGCGCGAGCTCTTGAATCTATATGTGTTTGCTTCCAAAACTCCTTTATTGAAGCTGAACACCTACTAATATCTTGATTAATAACTGAAACTATGTAAACACAAGATTATTAATAAACTATAACAACATGAGTTAATCATCATCAAACTAGAGTGATAGGCCTTTGGGCCAACAATCTCCCCCTTTTGATGATGCCAAAACTCATGGAGTTATATATGCATGGATTAAAGATAAGCTTTATAGAAGCTCCCCCTTAACTCATGCATAACAATAAACAATAAAGATATTCAATGAAATGCATAAACCAAACACAAATATATATATGCATAAACAAGACTATAAACATGCATAGCAATTCTTCTCCCCCTTTTTGCATAAACAGGGAAATGAAATAAGCATGCATATATAAACTCATCAACATGCATATATAAACTCATCAAATTCTTCTCCCCCTTTTGTCAATTCATCAACAAAGGGGCGAAGGAAAAATAAGCAATAAAGATGTATATGCGATATACATTCATGAAGAGGAGAGAAGTAAAGTTAACTCCCCCTGCAACATGCACTTATATGAAAAGAGATGACTAAACCTAACAACATAAAACATAATATACAATGTATAAGTGGAGATGTTAAGCTCCCCCTACACATGTGTATTACATAGAGAAGAGAGGTCAAGCTCCTCAATATGAGATACACTCAATATGAATCTATATATAGAGAAGATGTTAAGCTTCCCTTACATATAAGCAATATTATCAAAACATTATGAAACCACTTCAAAACAAATTTTAAAATTTCTTGAAGTCAATAAATTTTGATATCAATGAAAGTGAAATATTTTATATTTTTGATACCAATTGAAAATATCTTGTAAATTTTTTATACTAATTGAAAATGAAACATTGTGCGTTTTTGATACCAATTGAAATATATTGTAAATTTTGATACCAATTGAAAGTAAAAACCAAAGTTTTGGGTAAACACAACTCATTTGGTAATAAAGATACCAAATTGAGAATAATACCGATTTAAGATTATTGATACCAATATTGAAAATGTTAGCATATACCAAAACAAAGTATTTTGAATCATAAAGAGTGGGAGTAAGATACCAATTGAAAGAAAAATCAATTGAAAGATAAAACACAAATTTTTCTTCCCATTTATGAAATACTAATAGAAACAATGCATAAGCTTGTATAAAATACCAATTGAAAAATAATTGACATTAAGGACTAAATCAAGCTTAGCAAGAAATAATTTGTGATTTTAAAGAAACATGTAAAGACATTATAAAACAAGCACAATCAAGTCATATATATGCATGAAAGTGAATATACCAATTGAAATTGATATTATTTGAAATTTGAAGCGAACATATATAGGAAAACACATATGAGTATACAAAAATAGAATTACCTGAAGATCATGTGTATAACTCATAACTACCACCCAATTCATGCACACGTTAAATAGATTTTAAATTTTGAGCATACAAGGCATGGTCACCCATCCAATCGCCCTTCAAGGATAGAAGTGTTCAAAAATATGATTTAAAAATAATTATAAATTGAAAACACTACTAAATGAAGAATAAATAACTAGTTTAAAGTAATTTTTTGAAAAACTAGTTAAGGAACTTCAAAATATGAAACCAAATCATCAAAATTAAAATTTTCATTAAAACTCGACAAGCATCAAGGTATATGCATATTTTGTTAAAAACTAAAAGTATACATACATATCCCAACAATAAACGAGTCTATAAAAGAATTTGCATGAAGGCAAGTGACTCAAGGGTATACATATATATATCTAAGAGTTTTAGACAAAATTAACATATACATGAAGCTAAACACATTTTTATGAAAACATGTATAAAAATAGGGAATAAAGTTAAAATGAAAAGATCATCAAAACTAGGCTATACAAGTACATCTAATGAGTACAAATGAGCAATATAGTACAAACATATAATAAATAAATGTGGCTCACTGGTTGTACAAGTATAAACACAAGTTTTAATGAAAATTACATCTAAAGAAGTAATCAAAATATGAAGTGCAAAAAAAAACATAAACAACTATGATCATTAGGGTAAATACACATGCTTTTTGAGTTAACATATACAAAGTAGTTAAACACTAGTGAGAATACAAAAATGTAAATCCATATAAACATGGGTGTATCTCTAATACTACATATGTATATCACAAGTCTAATTAACATGG